>JAMPIV010019002.1:600000-854017 GCA_024509875.1 Oreohelix idahoensis
CGGCTTTGTTCATTTCTCAGTGCTGCCTCTTCTGCCTGTCTTGCAAGGTCATCCAGAAATGTCCTTTTGTTAGCACGGGTTAGACGTTTAACTTCCTTGTTCAGCTGACTGTACTGTTCACTATATATTGCCTTTAATCTGGGAGACTTAGCTTGTGTTTTCTTTCTTTTCATTTCCTTTCTCTTCGCTATGGTGTTTAGCGTATCTGGTGTAATCCAGTCTTGGATCTTTCTTTCCTGGAATCCCAAGCATGACTTGCTGCTTTCCTTGTATATTGTTGAGATGGTGTTGAATCTCTGGTAAACATCATCGGTCACTGTTCTTTCCTGGCTTTTTATAATCTCATATCTTCTCTTTACGCTGACCATGAAAGCTTTTCTGGTGAGGGGATCATTCAGTTTCATGATGTTGTATCTTTTCTGTTTGACTGCAACTGGTCCAGCAGCTCTGAGTTTCACTTTCAGTCTTGCTACTACTAGGTGATGATCACTTCCCACATCTGCGCCTCTTCTTACTTTCATGTCTTGTAGTGCATGTCTCCATCTGCCATTGATCATTATGTGATCTATCTGGTTTCTGTCTCGTCCGTTTGGTGATTCCCATGTTAACTTGTGCACTTCCTTGTGTGGAAAAAGTGTTCCTCCAATGACCAGGTTGTTAATACTGCAGAAGCTTATTAATTTGTCCCCATTCTCATTTGCTGTTCCACTGCCGCATTTCCCCATTACTCTTTCGTTATAATTATTCTGTGCTCCCACTTTTGCATTTAGGTCTCCCATTACTATAAAAAGATCGTACCTGGGTACAGTTTCCATTTCCTTTTGTACCTGTTGATAGAACTCATCCTTGATCTCTTCATCGCTGTCGTTTGTTGGTGCAAAGCATTGTATAATTGTGGTGTTGGTGAATTTCCCTCTCAATCTTGCTCTTATTGGTCTGTTGTTAATGGGTTTCCATTCCAGTAAAGACCTTTCCATTCCTTTCTTCAGGATAATGGCTACACCTTCGTTGTGCTGACCATCCTCTCTACCAGAATAAAGTACTGTTTCTCCTGTAGCTGTTTTTATTCTCCCCATCCCTGTCCATCTGCTCTCGCTTATTCCAAGGATATGTATCTTGTAGTTCCTCATCTCTGCTGTGATTTGTCTCAGCTTTCCTGCCTCATTCATAGTTCTGACGTTCCAAAAACCAATTCTGGTTTCGTGTTTTGCGGTCGGGGCATCCGTTTTCATGCCAGTGGCTTCCTTTCGGCTTTCACCACTGCCATCCCACAGCAAAGTTTTTCCATTTATTGTTGTTTCCGTAACGTGCGATTTTTTTACATAGACAGGGGTGTCGGCCCTGTGCTAAAACCCCCAACCTGGAGGACCAGAGTACCAGCTTTTGTCTGACCTCTACCCATGCAGACCAGTCCAGCTTGGTTGAACCTACCAAGAGTAAATCTCCCACTGGCATAGCTCTGGGGATTGTCAGGGTACACAAGCTGCCATACCGCTACAAGGTATAGGTACCATTGATGGCAGTATCTTCTCCATATCTTCCAATAACTCCACCCCATCTAGCATGGTCATTTCCAGTTCTGACACTGAAATCTCCGAGCATGATAATTTCATCTAAGCAGTCGGGAGCCGCGCTAGCATAGTGGTTACAACACCGCTCTGGCGACCGGGTGATTCAGGATCAAACCCGGGCGACGGCATTTGAGGATTTTTCGTCGACCGGGATTTGGACTGGATTAACTCGAGACCTGGCGAGGACATTTGATGGAGTGTCGTCGACCAGGGAATGGCGGCTGCTGAGCTGACCCAGCTGCAATGGGTACCTCCAAAATCGGCGAGTATTTGCCTGAATGGCGAGGGACACCTGTCTCTGTACAAGAAATAAAGGGATACTCACGTAAAATCAATGTCAGGTTAGACATAAAATAATAACCTGAGTTTTCGCCTCGAGTATTAGCGGGCGTACGAAAAAAAACAAAAAAAAAAAACGAAAAAACAAAATCTAGGCAGTCATCCACTGTCCTTTGAAACAGCTCAAAGAATTCTTCCTTGACCTCTGCTCTCTCATCTTCATTTAGATCATACACTATGACCAGGTTGACTATGGTTTCTCCTTCTTTTAGTTTTACAACCATAATGCGCTCCGAGACAAAGTTCCATCCCTTGATACTATCTTTTTGACTTTTGGCCACAATGCAACCCATGCCCCCTTTAGCTCTTTCAGATGTGGGTACACCACTGTAGAGCAGCATGTCACCATTGAGATCCATGACTCCTTGTCCTTTTTCTTTGTTTCCATTATAGCCAGGATTTCTAGTTTTGCTTTCCTCTTCTCTTCCACCAGCTCCTCTTCTTTCCCATTTATACTTCTTGTGTTCCAAGTTCCATAAGTCATAGTCTTTTCCAGTTCGTCACATTTAGAATCAGTCCAGTTTTCTCTCTTGTAGTTCTCAAAATCAAAAGTTTAAAGCAAACAGGTGATTGACCTGTTGTGCCTTTGCATGGTGGAGTGGCTGCCTCCTTATGGCCTCCATGCATGCTGCCCCCTCCTTTTTCAGCCGGGCTTGGGACTGGCCTAGGTGGAGTTATACCTAGTATAAAAAGTTAGTTGCTTATTGTTGCGCACATATTCTTTTGTATGGAATTGTGTGACGCACGGATTACGTCAGTGAGGCATACAATTCCTCTTGTATAACTATTTAATATGGAAAAATATATATTTGTATTTATTGAGTGTACGAAAATGCTTTCCTTTGTAAAGCTAGATAATCCATGATTGGTTTATACTTTTGATTATGTGGATGGTCTCCCTTGAATATTGATTTAGCGTATGCATACCGAATTCATGTCATTTCTCATTTGTTAGGGCCAGAAAATAGATTGATTTTGCTTAGAATGTTTATGGCCTGAATTCATATGTATTACTTGTCTAGTGCAAGAAGATTCAGTCTTATATTGTATATCTTCGTATGTTTAGGTCGGACTATATTCTTTGTGCCTAAATCTGGGGCAGGTATTCGTTGTCCTACGGAGGCGTACTGAGTCTCGACGAAGCCGCCTGATAATGGCTGTGTGTGTTTTTTGGGCTGGTCCTGTAAAATGGTTGAAAGTGATCTGTGAATGATCTTTCAGAAGGAGATTGTGTCTCTGCGAGATTCTATTGTCAGAGATTCTCCTCATGTACTTTATTGTGTTTAATTCGGACTCCAGGTAATACCAGACCCTTTAAAGATCTCTATTTTGTTAGACCTAGATGGACATCGTGTTTCGAGCATCGTTGGTCATTTATATATACAGTTGAAGATGACAGGTTTCCCAACAGAGCTTATGTCTACATGAAGCAACCTTATTAATGTGGAACTGTAGGGGACCTCTATGAAATTATTGATATTCAAATTGTGAATTAACTTTGGCTTATCATTATCCTTCTTCTGGGTGAGTGAGCAAAACTCAGGAAGGTAGCCATCTTGTATTCTTGTCATCGTTATGGATCACTGTCAAGAGAACAGTATATCAAACCTATTATTGGACAGTGATATGGAGATATTAATATGAAAACCCTATCGTGGTTTAACTTGGTTACATCAACATTTGATATATGCCGCTGGAGAACTTAGCCAAGGAAAAGGTTCGTCCAGTGAACTCTTCATCTGTTTACACACACACACCTACTGATGCGTTCAGTCAGTTAGGGGATATGGCAATAGTCTGCCAGAACACTAGATGATTACCTTATATCGCCCATCATATTTGAATGCTGCATGAAATATGATCTACTATTCAAATGCCTATTGATGTACATGTCAACATGTTCCTATGACTATGTTCCGTGCTGTCCAGATGTGTGCGTCCTTATTAAACAGTGTGAAATGTCAGCTGTAGTTCCAGTCATCATTGACTTGCATAAGAGTGTGTGAGTGTATATTATCAAGTGGTCAACTACACAGAACCATTCCACCATTCGCGTTACCTGACACTCCCACTCTGGGTCAACATGACCGGTGGATTCAATTATGCAAAGGTAACCCAAAGAAGACCTTCTTCAGTGATGACCAGTACACGACCCTAAAAATAACAGTCGTTAACACTCATTTTCAGACGTTTTCAGTGGTGAAACAGATCCCTGGGTTTATTGTAACCAGACCATTCCTGACGCCATATACGACACGTAAACACTAGTGTACAAGTTGACAGTACAACTATACAGTCAAGGTCAGCATGACCTGTCCTATCGAGCGAAGGCAGTAATCAGGTCAGCGCTTGGTGACATTTTGTAGTACAGGCATTGTTTATGTCAGGCAGACATACAGAGCTGAATACTTTTAAGGCCATAAACTGTTTTGTTGTTGCAGTGTTGTTGAACATAAAAGTGCATAGATTTCATCACTGGATCTTCTAATATGCTCAAAAATTTGAACAGTGTAATAAGATAAATCAAAGATTTAAGATTGATTAAAAGTGGCAGTTATTGTGATTAAAAAGCTGTACCATTAATGTAAAAGCTGAGCATACTTTACAACACATTTCAACCGCAACACATCTCATTATTTAATGTATGCATTTATGTTTTATATGTATTTATGTTACATGTTATTTGTTTATATGTATAGTTGTTTATATGTCCGTGGGCGGTTGGTGAGGTGACTAGGACAAGAAATACCGAGTAACATTGGTCTTGTACTAGTGTTCTGTAGGGGCAAATTTTTTAATTGAAATTTGCATGCAACATCTGTTGCAATATCTGTTAGCTGTAACGAAACTGTCCCTATTGTTGTTTTTGTAATATTTTTCCTGTTTTTTAGTTTTGTTTTGATTTGTTTGAATTTGTTGGTCTTATCTTTCCTTTCATTCAGTTCTCTACACCCTTATGTTTATACATTGTAACGTCATTTGTTTTGCTTAGTCCATTGCAGTTATCATCACATATTCTGTGATTATTTACTTACTTCAGTTCCTTTGATTTAATTTAATTTGATTTCTGCAAGTGTTCTCATATTATCTTTTCTTGTTTGTCCTTGTTAATCTCTTTGGTTGACAGATAATATGAGGTATATTTGAATACACTTATATGATAGTACAGGCCAGTACTTTATTATTATTATTACTGTACAAGGAAGTATACAAGACCTGTTTAAGGCTTGTCTCCCACATTGATTGGGATAGAAAGATATTATTTTCCACAGGTACTCAAGTGATCATTTGTTTCATAATAAACAAGATAACCATATAAGGTCTTTGACTAAGACTAAGAGAGTGAAATAAAATGAAGTGAGTATACAAGTCTATAGTACAGACTTGTCTCCCATTAAAGTGGGATAAGGTAATTTATTTACTTTTTCAGGTTACTGATTTCATAAGACAGGATGGCTAATTTAGATTACTTTATCCAGCAAGGGTTAACCCTTGGTAAGTCTGGTAAAGAATTGGAAGAATATTCATCTGCTCAATTTGCCATTGCATTAAAATCAGAAGAGAAAAAACAAAAACATGAGAATAAATGGAAAGCAGAAATTGAACAAAAGAAGATAGATGCTGAGAATTTCAGATTGCAGATGCAAGCTGAGGGGAAAAAAGCTGCTGCTGAGGGAAAAAAAGCTGCTGCTGAAGAGAGAAAACTTCAAATAGAAGAAAAAAAATTAGAAGCTGCTGCTGAGGAGAGAAAACTTCAAGCTGCTGCTGAGGAGAGAAAACTTCAAGCTGCTGCTGAGCAAAAAAGATTAGAAGCTGAGGAGAGAAAAGAAATAAGAGAACATGAACATCAGAAAGAACTTTTAGCATTTGAGTTAGAAAAAATGAAATTGACAAATATGAGTAATGTTAATCAATCATCGGGTGGTAATGGTAAACCCTTTACTTACAAGGTCAAGGTACCAGCGTTCAACTCTGCCAGTGATGACATAACATTCTGGCTTAATAGATTTGAACGTGCTTGTCGAGCTCATAATGTGGATAAATCACAATATGCTAATCAGTTGTCTGAGAATCTAAAAGGGGATTCTCTGACGAGTTTATGTTTGGTTGAAGAAGCTGACAAGGATAATTATGAAGTTATCAGGGCAGCCTTGATAAGGAAGTATCAATTGTCAGAGGAAGGTTATCGTATTTTGTTTAAGACAATGGTACCTGAGACAGGGGTAGAATTCTCAGAATTCATTGCAAAAGCACGTCTTACATTTCAACGATGGATTGAATTATCCAAAATAGAGAAAACATATGACGCTCTTATGGATTTGTTGCTCAGAGACAAGATCATGTCCTCTGTGAACAAACAATTCCTTGAATTTTTACACGAGCGTAAACCCCAAACACTAAAACAAATGCAAGAATTTTGTGACCAATACGTCACGGCACACCCTGACGTAACTCTTAGCAACACTAAGATTAAAGAGGGTATGCCAGTTGCGTCAGCAACACAATACAATAATAATTACTCACACAAGTTCCAAGGAGCTCAAAATAAATTTGACAAAAAGGTTAATGTTACGTACATTTATTACCTAAGGGGGTAGTCTTCGGTCCTGCCAAATGTACGCACCAGTTTTATGTAGTTATATTGTTTGAGCGTTCGATTGATTCACGCACTGACGTGCACAAAGCAGTGAGTGTTGCTTTGGACGCACGTGTAACCTAGTTGAGTAGTTTGTGACGTCATGTTTTGAAGTGGAAACATGGAACTGTCTTGTGTCCATGATAGTGATTTTATATTTCGTATTCAATGGCATTTTAAGGAAGCCATTTATTTCTAGTGATCTGTATTGGTCTTCAGGTCGAAACCAATATCAGGAATGTCACGTGAGTTATCGTCCCACTTCTTATTTTAATGCTGTATGAAAAAAGGCCGCTCTAATACTAGTCTAGCGGGAATTAAGATATTCCTAGAATGGATCTACAGAGTCGCTTGCCTTTAAGATTTGAATCGTAGACGGAGAATTCCTACGAGTAGAAGAAGTTATATTGTTTACCTTATGTACATGTTTTATATGCCGTACATGCTTCAATGCCAAAGTCGTGGCTTGGATGTAAAGAGAGGTTAGCCAACTGAAAGCCTTTACTGTTAGGATTATCGTATATTGACTTTGTGTGAAAATTATATGATGTACACCGCTATGTATGAAGAACGTCTGGGAATTTTAACAAATGTAATATGGAAGATTTCACCCCAGAGTATGTATACGTTACCATGATAGACGTCCTTGAAAGAAGGTCAACGGTCGTGACTGAGAAGGATATTATACGGTAACAGTTTTGTAATCCTTAGTCTATGGACAGAGGTCTTTACTAGAGAGAATCTTCAGGAACTTTAGCAGCAATAATTAATATGTTGTCGTGTGATCTTTGCGCCTGTGACGATGTCCGTCTTGTCCACTTCGTGTCCTGGTGAATAAAATCTATGTAAAGTTACCAACGACTCGTGTGCTGCTAATACTTGACCAGTTCACACAATTCAAGATACATTGTTGGTTTTTCGTTTGAAAGACATTGTTGACATTTATTCCATTGTAACCATTCGCGTTTTTATTCATCACTATGAAAACGACACCAACAATAACTGGTAGGCCAGTGCGGTCTGGAAGTAATTTCAGAACGTTACCATCCAATTGATCGTTTGAAAAGAAGAATTTTTACTTTCAAGGCGACTTCATCTCTGTGTGGATCCGGCGGAATATGAATCAAAATCAACTCAAATGCTCAAGGTCTTCAATCAACCTCCACGTCAAGTTTCACAGTGACTGATTACTTGGAGATCATCTCTTCATCATTGTTTACGTGCGAGCTAGTTTGATATACGCAGAGCGAAGTATTGCATCCTTCTTACGTACATACACGGGGACGAGGCACTTTGATTTTACCTGCACGCGAGCTAAGTATAACTTGTATCCGTTATACCTTTATTACATATTAGCTGTGCCTTAATTGATTATGTCCACTTATATATTTTCTATGTTATGTGTTATGTTTTGTGTATTCTTCGCGGGAGGTTGGGAGGTAGATCTGACGAACGAGATCCATCTCGAAGTCAATTCGGGCTCTTCGTCAGACGTTCTGTAGGACATTATTTTGCAGACTTCCCGCAGTGGAATGTTCCTACGCGTGAGCGTAGAAGGATTCTAGGTCCACTGTGTCTGGTGGTCTGTGACACCTGTCTGTTTTAGCTGTATTGTCACGTTTACTTGTTGTTTTTGGTAGCTAATTTTACTTGTACCTTGGTTTTATGATGAATTTTGTATGTGATTATTGTCCGTCTCACCTTTCCTGTCGTTTAGTTTTTTACAAAACCTTTGTTTTTACACTGTGGTGTCTATTGTCTTGTTGAATTTAATCGCAGTTATCATCGTAATTCTTTACGACATTCCATTTTAGTTTCCCATTTTATTTTAATTGGATTTCTGCGAACGTCTTCGTTTGTTTTGAATATCTTGTCGTTTCATTATTGTGCTATTGTCTGTCACATTACTGCTTTCACACCATTACATGTTATAAATTACATTATTAATTATTAATATTATTGCCTATAATATAAATTGATTTTACCGTTCTAGAACAGGAACGAAGAACACTAGTTGTAGTAACACTTTTAAATAGTATTATTACATAATAATCTTGAATAATGGCTACCTTAGACTATTTCATTAAGCAAGCAAAAGCTTTGCAAATACCTGCTGAAGAGGTAAGACAATTCGCTATGTCAGAATATAAGAAAGCTCAAGAAATAGAAGCTGATCAGAGAAGGTTAGAAACTTTACGTTTGGAAAATTTGAAATTTGAGGCAGATCAGAAACGGATTGAGGCTGAGGAGAATGAGAAAAAAATGAGATTAACTGCTGAGGAAGATGAGAAAAAAATGAGATTAGCCGCTGAATTAGAAGAGAAACGATTTCTGCGAGAGGCAGAACAGAAACAAAAGGAGTCTGAAGAAAGACTTAGAAAAGAAATGGAAGAAAAAAGATTAATAGCTGAAAAAGAAATGGAAGTTAAACAAAAAGAAATGCAAGAAAGAAGATTAATAGCTGAACAAAACACAAAACGACTTCAGCTTGAGATGGAAGAGAATGAAAGAAAACGACAGCATGAACTGAAATTAGCAGAGTCAGAATATGAGAGAATTAGGTTAACTCAGGAAGCTAATTCTCAGAGAACTTTTGAAAGCCAAACTTCATCCAGACATGATAATTTTAAGGAAATTCACCTTAAATTACCAAAATTTAATCCCCCGTCTGATGACGTAATATTCTTCCTGGATAGGTTTGAGGCCACTTGTGGGTCTTATAACGTGGATAAAGCTCTATACTGTACATATTTATCCAGATTACTTACAGGAGATGCATTAGCAGTTTATCATACCACCAGCATTGGTGAGAAAAATGACTACAATGCTCTTAGAGCAGCACTTCTGCAAAAATTCCAATGACAGAAAACGAATATCGTTTGAGATTTCACACATTACTACCTCAATCTGGCAGAAATTTTAGTGATTTTCTGTCACAGATACGACTAACATTAGAAAGATGGATCGAATTATCCAAAATTGAAAAGTCGTATGAAGGTCTCTTTGATTTACTGATGCGCGATAAGGTACTTTCGTCGGTAAACCCTACATTTCTCGCATTTTTACACGAACGGAAACCTTTATCTATGAAAAATTTAGAAGAACATGCAAAAAATTTTTGCACTGCTCACCCAAACATGGATCTAAGTAATGCGCAGATTAAGAGTGAATTGCCTGTTGCTTTTGCAGCACAACAAAACAATTTTTCACGCAATCGTTCTTTTAGTGCTGATAGGTATGTCAATAAGGGAAATAATCATAATTTCAACAATGATAACTTTTACAAAGGGAAGCAATTTCAACAATCTGCTCCATTTAATGTTTCTTGGAACCAAACTCACAGATCGCGAGATTTTGGTAACAATTATTTTAAAAATAATCAAGGACATTATAATAAACAAAACTGGAGATCAAGGTCTCAGGGTCCGCAAAACAGACAATTTTTTGGAAATAAACCATTTAACCAACATCATAACGATCATTCTACAAATTATCGGACTAATCCAAATTTTAACTCTAGCAGAAACGACAATTATGGCAATTTTAATGACAAAAATCAAAATCGATCGCGCCGACGAGATAGATCGTCGAATAATACAGGTAGACATTCTAATGTTGCTTTTAATGATACACAGGCTAACATTGAACAGGGTAAAGTAGCTGAAACTCACAATGCTATGTCTTGTTCTCTAGATTGTACCCAGGTGAAAGACTGTCCAGAATGCTCGACTCTTTTCCAGCCTAAGGCGATCACGACGCTGCGTTGCGGACATACCTTGCCTAGCCTGCCTGCAGTCTGTACAGCCACTGCTGCGTCAGTACACCAGGGACAGGGCTCTCTTAAGTTTCACAAGGGATTTGTCAATAATATTTCATGCTCTCTCCTATTTGACTCAGGTTGTACAACAATCGGTGTCCGGACTTCGCTGATCAACCCAAGTTGTGCCACGGGCCGGGTTGTCAAATGTGTAACATTTGGTGGCACAATTGAAACATTTCCCACTGCTATTATTGATCTTAACACACCTTTCTTTACAGGAAAGATCCAAGCATGTCTTCTGCCTAACCCAATTTGTGATGTTATACTTGGTCGCATACATGGTATTAAAGAGTGTACACCACAGCAAATAGCTGAATGGGAAGAGCGACATATTCAAACTGCAAATGCAGTAGTGACTAGAGCGCAAGCTACTAATATGTCGCATGATACACCTATTGAACCTACAGTTCATACCACTTGTGATGATGATGCTCCTATTTCACGGGAGTTGTTTGCAACATTGCAAAAGAATGATAATTCATTAAAAAAATTCTTCAGTATGTTAACAAAAAGAATACAAGCAACAAACTTGCAAAATCTAGACATGACTTTATACTTAAAAATGGGATTTTGGTTAGAGTAATACGGGAAAAGGATTTATCCTTATGTTCTCAGATTCTTGTCCCATCCTGTATGAGATCTCGTATATTACGACATGCTCATGACTCGCAATGTGCGGGCCATATGGGTTTTTCGCGTACCAAATCCAGAGTGCTTTCGGCATTCTACTGGCCAGGCGTCCATAGAGATGTTACTCTCTATTGTCGGTCCTGTTTGATATGTCAAGAAGTTAAGGTACGGGGTCCATTTCATGCGGCTCCTATTCAAGCTGCGGACATCCCGATTAGACCATTTGATAAAATGGCCATTGACATTATTGGTCCAATGCTTCCATCTGCTAGAGGGCATACGCATATTCTTACGTGCATTGATATGTGCACTCGTTGGCCTGAGGCCATCCCTCTCAAGAACACTTCATCTGCCAGTGTAGCAGAGGCATTGATGTTAATCTTCTCACGCATTGGTTTTCCACGGAAAATCTTGTCGGATCATGGGGTTCAGTTCATTTCTGAATCCATGTCTCAAGTTATGAAGACATTAGGTATAGACAGATCTCTTAGTTCTATTTATCATCCGATGTCAAATGGGTTAATTGAGCGTCTCAATAGGACACTCAAGCAGTTGTTGGGTAAGATGACTCAAGACCATCCCCAAGACTGGGATCGGGTCCTACCCGCTTGTCTCTTTGCGTATCGCGAGGTACAAAATCAAGCAACGGGGTTTTGTTTTTGGCATGCAACCATGCGGTCCGATGTCGTTAATCCACGACTTATTGGTGGATGAGAATATTGAAGAGGAAACTCAATCCTCTTATGAGTATGTGATCTCTCTGAGAAAGAGAATCATAGATGCTTGTAGACTAGCTACTGCATCATCCGAACATGCCAAAGAAAAAGCTCGTCTATCTGCAAACAAATATAGACGTCTTCGCCAGCTCATACCTGGTGATGAAGCTTTTGTATTACTCCCTGCGCATAACAATCGTCTTTTAATTACCTGGAGAGGTCCTTTCAGGATCATCTCAAGAATATCCGATGTCGACTACATCGTTGATGTTAATGGCAAACATAAAACCTTCCACATTAACATGTTGAAGGAGTATTACTCACGTCCTGATTATCTACAGTCAGTGTTTCAGGCAACTGACGATCCTACACCACCTATTCAACACTATTCTAGTTTGTCAGTCATCCAAGAAGAGGAATCTTCTTTCGATGATGTACAACTACCAATACCAGTTGTACCACTCCATTCCACTGAGAAATGGAATGATGTTACAATCTCATCTACTCTTTCGGCTGATCAACGTCAGCAAGTCTCTAATATTCTACACTCGTATGAGGATGTCCTCACTGACATCCCAGGTCATACGTCAGTCATCCAACATGACATTATTCTGACTGACGATACGCCGATTCGAGTTCGCCCATATCCTATTCCTTTACACTTTCGTGATAAGGTTGATAAGGAATTGGATGAGATGCTCCAATTAAATATAATTGAACCATCTTCATCACCATATTCTTCTTCTATGGTAATCATTAGGAAGAAAGACAACAATATACGTCTTTGCGTAGATTACAGGAAGTTAAACAAAGTTACAAAATTCGATGCGGAACCATTACCTCTTTTAGATGACTTATTGGAGAGATTATCTCATGCTACATTCTTTTCGAAATTTGACCTTTCAAAGGGATATTGGCAAGTGCCACTCACTACGAAAGCAAAGCCATTCACCGCTTTCTCGACGCCACGGGGTCTTTTTTCAATGGAATTTTATGCCTTTCGGGTTAATGAATGCGCCAGCTACCTTTGTACGCATGATGCGCCGCATATTGTCTCATCGTCCCGATGTCATTACTTATATAGATGACATCTGTCTTTTCAGTGACTCTTGGGATGAACATATTCAGGGTTTAAAATCTTTACTTTCTACCTTACGGGATTATAACTTAACAGCGAAACCTTCAAAGGCTTTTGTCGGTTTTCATGACATCTCATTTCTTGGTCACCGTATAGGTCGCGGTTTAATGTATACAGAAGACAGTAACGTCTCTAAAATTTTAAACATCTCAGCACCTAAGACAAAAAAACAAGTGAGGTCACTCTTAGGACTAATACAGTTCTATTCTAAATTCATCCCTCATTTGTCTACTATAACTGCACCTCTTTCGTCTTTACTGAAGAAGGGCACACCTAATGTAATAAAGTGGTCGCAGGATCACCAAACGGCGTTAGACTATATAAAACAAATTTTTTCAAATAAGCCTTTTTTAAGGTTGCCTAACAAAGATCTCACCTTTGTTCTTCGCAGTGATGCTTCTTCCTACGCTATCGCGGCAGTTTTGATGCAGGAATACGGAGGCACCTTATTTCCTGTTATGTACGTATCCAGAAAACTTACGACGAGTGAAATGAAATACTCCGTTCTCGATAAAGAGCTCCTCGCTCTTGTGTGGTCAATCACAAAACTGGATCGTTACCTCCTCGGATCACACTTTGTGGTGGAATCCGACCAGAAAGCTCTTACAGCACTGAACACAGGGAACGTTAAGTCATCAAAGTCAGCGCGTTACGCTATAGCTCTCCAACCGTTCCACTTTGAGATACGTGCTATTCCTGGAGTGCAGAATTTGTTTGCAGACTGTCTTTCAAGATGCCCTAGTGAACGTGTTGAAACTAGACCACTTTCGGATGGTGAAACATCCTCACCGAAACATGAATAACTTTGTACAGTGTCATTAATTGTACATCTGTGAAGACTATGTATAGTTTTGCAGTATTCGTATAAATATAACTTTCAGAACATACTTACATATGGATTATAACATTATTTCTGGTGAAGTAACGTTTTATTAGAACGGGAACAGTGATATTAAAGTAACATTTTTTTTTTAGTATGGAAACATTGGTAAAAACGACAAACAGACATTCATTATTGTTATGGAACATATTACACTACATATCGTGTTCGTAAACTTATTTCGTGCATGGAACATTAGGAACATTTTCTTGTCGATTCTAAATAGTTCTAAAAAAATATTAACAATGAGTGAAATTGAAATCACTTAGAATAAATTAGTAATTAGTTATTTGTTGATAAATTAAGACATATATTAAGTAGAATAATTCAATTTAATCGATTTAATTGATTATGAATCACACATCTACTAACTTTATTAGTGTCTCGCAATACGTGTAGTCACGTATCCCACTACATGATATTTCACTTTTAGATAACTAGTCAAACTTACTAGTGTTAGATATCAGTAAGTGCGTTGCTTCTTAAAGTGTTTAATTTTGCATTGCTTCATTTTTGCACATTGTATTTCAAAATTTTCTGTTCTTTTGATTTTCTTATCATTGATTATCATCAGTGTTGCAGTTCATTTTCATTTTTTGAAATCATATGTTTCAAATTTTGTTGAAAACTTAGTTGAATTTTATTATCATCTTTTTTTTGTTGATTCTTCATTTTCATTTTTTCAACTTCTTTTTCTTCGATTATTACCACATCGTTCCAAAGTAGGTCGATGGTGGATGTGTGCTTTAATGCATACTGTCATTTAGTTATATTAATTTCAAGTCAATATTCTTTTCTTAATATGATAATTTTATGCATGTCATAAATCTTGTTGTAGTTTTGACTCACCTCTCTCGAGTAATTAGTTCGAAAAAAATTAATGGGATTAATTTTTTTAAGGGGAGGTAATAAGGGAGCTGTTACGTACATTTATTACCTAAGGGGGTAGTCTTCGGTCCTGCCAAATGTACGCACCAGTTTTATGTAGTTATATTGTTTGAGCGTTCGATTGATTCACGCACTGACGTGCATGTTAAAACTCTTTGTGTAGTTGTTAACTCATACTGGCTACTGGTTGTTGAATCATGCTTTATTTGTTAAATGATGTGAATGTCCACCAGTGGATAAATGTAGATGTTGGGACTGGTGTAGTAAAGTGTAACGATTGTCAACTCATCAAACCCAGCACAGTTTTGGTCATACAGGTCATCTTGTCCTGGAACGTGATGAGGCTCCGACAAGAATGTGAGTGTAAACAATGAGTGTGTATCTGAATGTCAGTACGCGAATGGTAGAATGATTCGATAGAGTTGACAGGTTGGTAGTACATCACTCATACTCACACTGTTCGAATTCAAGAAGTACTGGAACTACGGTGGTCTTTTATAACATTTAATGGGACGCACACTTGGACAGTACGTGTATGGTTTACAGGAACAAATGTCGACATAGACAGCATAATGTTGATCACAGGAATATCATCTTAAGTTAGCATTCATGCTTGGCAAATATCATAATGGAGCATTCGTAAATAAGCGTTCAATATATATATATTTCATAATATAGGAATCCCAGACATGGGTTCTCACATGTAGCAGTGATCTCTTGGTTCATCGAGCGATAGTACAGGCATCCCTTTTTCTCACTCGATAAATACAAAGTATATGAATTTCAACATGGCTGTTCTCTCTCTCGTGAGCTTCACTCACTATAGAATATAGACCAAAATTAGTCATTCATTAAATGTCCTCATTTCTTCATAGCTCTCTCATAGAGGTAATTGAATAATATCATACAATCCAGTGCTGATACATAGGAATGTCTTCTTCCTTTGAATGGATATTCTTTTTAAAAGTACCACTGTGCATCTGCTTATCAACAACGATGGCGAAGCCCAAGTTCATAATAAATTGTGGTTTTACCTTTTTATGCGAAATATAACTTTGCCATTCCTTGGCAAAAGAGAATAAACACTGGGGTAAAGTACATACAACATGTCTAAATGATTATCACTTTTCCCCATCCATATATAGATCACTATTTCGGCAAAAAGCCTGCTACAACAAAACTCGGCATCCTCACAGGATGACAGCCATGGATCACACCCCTTGCTAGCGATACTTCCGCTGCATAGCCTTTGACCTTTTCTAGCGACAACCAAATTAGTTCGACTTAGAAATGCAAAGATATCCATATATAAGACAGACTCGTCCTACTCATACAAACACTACGTATAAATTCAGGCCATAGATATACTGAAGCAAGAACAATCTATTCCTACCCAGCCACAGAATAAATCGCAGTAGGCCTAGAGTCGTCTGCGGAGTCCGATCGAAGATGACAGAACTATTTTCAAGGGAAGCAACCCAAAAATGACTTCTCCTTAAGCACTTAAAAAGGAAATACTTTGCTTACAAAATATTTGCGAACATAATAAGAATATAAATGTATTATATTGCAAGATAGTAAAAATTGCCCTTTACAGTCTTACCACACCTCCCGGGAAAAAAAAAATAAAATTTTTTTTTTAAAATACATCTAGGAGCACCGTAGAATAGGCTCACAACGCAAGAATACTGCGCAGATGAAAATATCAGGAATAACTATAATTCCTAATATGACTGGTGAGAATATATATCTCAAAATCTGAGAGAAATTGTTTCCCTACGAATAAATGTTTCCAGGAAGGTGTGATGTACGTATAATACAATTCTGGTAATTATACAATGCATACCAAAAATTCACACTACAATCTTAAATTTATGATTTATGAAGAAACAATCATCAAAGAACAGCGGTGAATTAACATCAATAAACCGCTAAGTAGCGATACCATCATTCTATTATTAAATTACAAATGTGTATCTTAGTAAAGAAACAAAAAATAACTGTTGTAAAGTTATACATATTAAAAAGATCCAATATTTAACAGTTAAGTGGCATCATGTGGGCATCTGGACAGAATGTCCGCCATCACATTTTCTGAACCACGGATAGCTCGTACCGAAAAATGAAAAGGTTGAAGAGCGATTGCGTATCGAGTTGATCTCGAGCTCTTCAAGTTCTTACTTTGGATAGCCGTAAGAGCTTTTTGGTCAGTTTCCACTACGAAATGCGCGCCCAGAAGGAATCTTTGGAGTTTGAGAATTGACCAAACCATTGCCAATAATTCACGGTCTAAAACCGAGTAATTCCTTTCTGCAGCATTAAGTTTTCTGGATATATACATTACAGGATGCAGAGTTCCAGAGTACTCTTGCATTAGTGCCGCTCCAATCCCAGTGGATGAAGCGTCACTACGAAGAACAAATGTCTTATCTGTTGTAGGTAACACTAAAATAGGTGGTGATGAAAACATAGTTTTGATCTTCTCTAGTGAAGATTGGCATTCATGAGACCAGTGAACCATGTTAGGCGACCCTTTCTTTAATAGTGTAGAGAGAGGTGCCATGATAGAGGACAGATTCGGAATGAAACGTCCATAAAATTGTATGAGACCTAAAAGACTTCGCACTTGCTTTTTAGTCCTAGGGATAGAGATGTTAAGTATCTTAGTGATATTATGGTCTTCTGTCTTCAAGAAACCGTGACCTACTCGATGGCCTAAGAAAGCAATTTCGCTAAAGCCAATACAAGCTTTAGCTGGTTTTGCTGTCAGGTTATACTCACGCAGAGTTGATAATAATTCAACTAACCCTGAATAGTGATCTTCCCAAGTATCGCTGAAAAGACAGATGTCGTCTAGATAAGCAATGACATCTGACCGATACGATAGGATTCGACGCATCATGCGTACAAATGTAGCTGGTGCGTTCATAAGGCCGAAAGGCATAAAATTCCATTGGAAAAGGCCTCTGGGAGTAGAGAAAGCGGTAAGAGGTTTGGCGCGTTCGGATAATGGAACTTGCCAATATCCTTTAGACAAATCAAGTTTAGTGAAAAAATGCGATTTAGAAAGACGAGTAAGTAACTCTTCTAGTAAAGGCATAGGTTCAGCATCGAACTTCGTAACTTGATTCAATTTGCGATAGTCAACGCAAAGACGTATGTTATTGTCTTTTTTTCGAACAATAACCATCGGCGAAGAATATGCAGAAGTGGATGGTTCGATTATTTGTAAATCTATCATTTCATCCAACTCCTTTTCAACCTGTGTTTGGAAATGTATAGGGATAGGATAAGGCCTAACCCTAATTGGAGTATGTTCAGTTAGAACAATGTCATGCTCAATGACATGAGTTTGTCCAGGGATGTCAGTGAGGACATCCTGAAATGTTTGTAACATAGACGAAACTTGTCGCCGTTCTCCTAGAGACAAATCAGGAGAAACAGTAACGTCTTTCCATGATTCACTAGAATGAAGTGGGATCATTGGAAGCGGGAGATTAACATCCGAAAAACTTGTTTCCTCATCCTGTATTACAGACAGTGATGAGTAATGACCATGTTTGACATGAGAATCGTCCGTTGCCTGGAAAATAGGCTGTAGATAGTCAGGACGTTCATGGAACTCCGTAAGCATATTGATGTGGAAGGTTTTATGCTTCCCGTTAATATCGACGATGTAGTCAACATCTGAAATTTTCGATATTATATCGTACGGACCTTTCCAACTAATAAGGAGTCTATTTTCACGACAAGGTAGCAAAACAAATGCTTTGTCACCAGGACAAAGTTGTCGTAAAGTTCTCTTCTTATTAGCAAATTGTCTTGCCTTCTGCTTAGCAAATTCAGAAGAGGACGTTGCCAATTTGCATGCTTCGATAATCTTTTGTCTCAGCGCGATGACATACTCGTAAGAAGATTTTGTGTCATCGTCAATATTGTCAGCTGTTATAAGATCATGCAGCAAAGACATTGGGCCGCGCGGTCGCGCGCCAAAGACAAGTTCAAAGGGCGAAAACCCTGTATGTTCATTGGGGACCTCTCTGTACGCGAAGAGGGCCGCGGGTAAAACCCTATCCCAATCTTGAGGATGATCCTCAGTTATCTTCCCTAATAAGTTCTTAAGTGTTCTATTTAGTCGCTCGACCATCCCATTGGACATAGGATGATAGATGCTACTCAAAGATCTCTCTATCTGTAGAGTAGACATTACTTGAGACATGGTATCCGATATCAGTTGGGTGCCATGATCTGATAATATTTCTCCGGGGAATCCCAGCCGAGAAAATATAAGCCAAAGAGCATCTGCAATGTCAGCGGTAGTAATGCTCTTTAGAGGGATAGCCTCTGGCCAACGTGTGCACATGTCTACACACGTTAAGATAAACTGATGTCCTCTAGCAGATTTGATCTTGAATGGACCAATGATGTCTATCGCCATTTTCTGGAATGGACGAATAGGAATATCTGCAGCCTGAATAGGCGCAGCATGACGAGGACCTTTGGATTTGACTTCTTGACATACTTTACAGGATCGACAATAGATCCGTATGTCCTTGTTCACAAAAGGCCAAAAGAAAGCCGCAAGAACTCTTGACTTTGTACGGGAAAAACCCATGTGACCAGCACACTGAGAGTCGTGTGCATGTTGTAAGATCTTAACTCTCAAATTCTTGGGTACAAGAATCTGAGAATGACTTGACTTAGTGGAGTCTTGCACCATACGTACAAGTACGCCATTCTTCATTGTAATCCAAGATTTACAATTTGAATCTTTATTCGGATCACCTTTCGTTACAAGAGTGAAGAATTTCTTAAGAGTCGGATCTTCTTCTTGTTGTTTTATAAACGAGTCACGAGAAATTACCAAGGGATCATCTTGGTTATGCACTTCATTATCTTCAACAGATGAAGTTTCAGGCATATTGAGAGCTTGAGCTCTAGTGACTACTGCATTAGCAGATTGCATATTTTGATTTTCCCAAACGGAAATTTGCTCCGGAGTGCATTCTTTGACTCCGTGAATGCGACCGATGATAAGATCAGCGATCGGATTCGGCAAAAGACATGCGTGTACATCTCCTGTGAAGAAAGGAGTAGCAATCCTAATGATAGCGGTAGAGTATTTCTCTATGGTGCCGCCAAATGTTACGCATTTGACTACTTTGCCTGTAGAATGAGAAGGATCTATGAGTGACTGCCTAACCCCAATAGTTGTGCATCCAGAATCAAAAAGTACTGAGACTGGATTGTCATTTACTAAACCTTTGTGTAAGACAAGAGAACCTCTCCCATCATGCGCGATTGACGCAGGAAGAGCGGGAAGAGGATGGCCACAGCTTAAAGTAGACACTGTGGTTGGCTCAAATAATGTTTTGCATTGGGGGCACTGAGATGCTCTCCCAAAATCAAAAGCGGCACATGCCATATTATTAGAGTCATCATTATCTTTATTTTGTTTATAGGCTTCGTGGGACTCTTGCTGTGCAGAGTTCGCCTGGTAATGAGCTTTATGTTTTTTGAATTGTGCTCTACCTCTGTTATTATTGCCTCTGTACTTATCATTGTTTCCACTATTATAACCCCTACTCGGGTTTGAATCATAGCTCCTTTGGTTACTATCATCATATTCATTATAATGAGTATCTCGGTAATTATGATCCTGTTGTCTCCATGAAGGAAAACTTGGATAGTTTCTAGAATGACTTCCTTTGCGAAAGTTCCTGTAATTATGACCACCCCTGAATCGAGGGCTGTCAGCTCTTCTCCAGGTATTCGAAGAAGAACCCTGAAATGATTGGTTACCTTGGTTCTGATAACTGTAATAGTTACCTTTTTTATTAAACCTATTTTGAGGTCCTTGGAATTTGTGAGAGTGATTAGGGTTGTATGGTGTTGCAGAAGCAACTGGCATACCTTCTTTAACCTTACTGTTGCTAATAGCTACGTCCGGATGTGCAGTGACGTATTGGGTACAATACTGTTCCATTTCTTTTAGAGACTTAGGTTTACGCTCATGTAAGAATTCGAGGAAAGGTTTATTTATACTTGACATAATCTTGTCTCTGAGTATCAAGTCCATAAGGGCTTCATAAGTCTTTTCTGTTTTGGATAGCTCAATCCAACGATCAAATGTAAGACGTGTCCTTGCAATGAATTCTGAGAATTCTACACCTGCCTCAGGCACCATTGTCTTAAACAACTTCCGATAACCCTCTTCAGACAACTGATACTTCTTTAATAAGGCTGCCCTAATAACATCATAGTTATCTTTGTCAGCCTCTTCAACCAAACTTAAACTAGTCAGAGAATCACCTTTCAGATTTTCTGATAACTGGTTAGCATATTGTGATTTGTCCACATTATGTGCTCGACACGAGCGTTCAAATCTATTTAGCCAGAATGTTATGTCATCAATGGAAGGGTTGAACGCTGGTACCTTGACCTTGTAAGTAAAGGGTTTACCATTACCACTAGATGCTTGATTAACATTACTTATGTTTGTTAACTTTAACTTTTCTAACTCAAATGCTAAAAGTTCTTTTTGGTGTTCATGTTCTCTTATTGCTTTTTTTCTTGAGCTTCAGCTTGTAATTTTCTCTCTTCTGCAGCAGCTTGTAATTTTTTCTCTTCAGCAGCAGCCTCATCTTTTCTTTTCTCTTTTTCCATTTCCATCTGGAATCTTTTTTCATCAGTCTGTATCTGCAATTTCTTTTGTTCATCCTCTCTTTGTAATTTTTTTTCCTCAGCTTCTAATTTCTTTTCTTCAATCAATGCTTTTCTTTCTTCAGCAGCAGCAAGTTTTCTCTCTTCTGCAGCTAATGCTTTGTCATATTGAGCAACTGCTCATTGTTCTAATTGCTGACCAGTCTTATCAAGAGCCCTGCCTTGTGTGATAAAATAATCTAAGGTAGACATCTTGTCTAATAAGATCAGTAATTTGCAAAAGTAAATAAATTCACTTTCTTAGTCTTAATCAAAGACCTTGTATGATAACTTTGTAACCTGTGGAAAAATAGTACTTAACTATCCCAATCACTGTGGGAAACAAGCCTTACAAAGGTCTTGTATAAATCCTTATATAATAACAGCTATAAGTTGCTGGTTCACTCTATAATATAAGTGCAGTGCACCAGAAATAGTGTTTTATATCATCAACTGTGTACCTTTAGTAATAGCAATTAACTATCAGTTGATTCTTGTACATCAATTTATATGATCAACTATATTTTAAATAGTGTATGTCGATCAGGCACAAAACAAAACAGTTATACAGAAGAACATGAAAACATTTGCGGAAATGAAATAAATCAAATGGGAAAAACAATAAAAGATAAACCGCAAGAGGATAACAAATACAAATAACGCCACAGTATATAAATATAAATTGAGAATAGAACTGAAAGATAGAATAGGGTAGACCAACAAATTACAAACAAATCAAAACAAACTAAAGAACAGAGGAATATTACAAAAACAACAATGAGTACAGACTTCACAGCTAACACTAATAGCAACAGCTGTCGCAGCAAATTTTCAATCAAGAAAATTGCACCTATAGAAACGCACACATCAGACCCTCTATTACGTGGGATACTCTGCTGTGTGACACCGCCCAACCGAAACAACAACCCGCTGGATACAAACAAATATCACATATAAATAGTTAAACATAAATACATAAATGCATAAATAGTATGGCAATATGATGTAAATAGAGTGTTGCAGAAAGAATGTGTTGGAATGAAGGCTCAGTTACACTGCCTAATAGTACAGTACTGTGGTACTTTATTAAACAAATACTTCTGGTCTAATTATTTTAAATTCAACACAGAAATAGAAGCTCCATCGTTGATTTGAATGATAACAATCAATGTAGGACTTCTCAGTTCAATAACATTTTCTTTCGCAAACACTGTCAAATATTCTCCAGTCCTGATGTGTAATGTTCTATGTTTCAACCAAGCTTGCTGTGTAACACTGTCAGTTGTATGGCAAATGTCCAACGAACCAAATGTCAACAAATCCTGACCTAGTTACTGCATACTCTCGACAGGACAGGTCACGCTGACATCACTGTAGAGTTGTACTGCTGATGTATTTGTGTGTCGTAACAGACCCCAAGGAACGTCTGGTCTCAGTAGTTTACTTCTCAATATGGTCACTGTGCAGGTTGACCCAGGAAGCTGGCACACCAGTTGTTAAAACTCTTTGTGTAGTTGTTAACTCATACTGGCTACTAGTTGTTGAATCATGCTTTATTTGTTAAATGATGTGAATGTCCACCAGTGGATAAATGTAGATGTTGGGACTGGTGTAGTAAAGTGTAACGATTGTCAACTCATCAAACCCAGCACAGTTTTGGTCATACAGGTCATCTTGTCCTGGAACGTGATGAGGCTCCGACAAGAATGTGAGTGTAAACAATGAGTGTGTATCTGAATGTCAGTACGCGAATGGTAGAATGATTCGATAGAGTTGACAGGTTGGTAGTACATCACTCATACTCACACTGTTCGAATTCAAGAAGTACTGGAACTACGGTGGTCTTTTTATAACATTTAATGGGACGCACACTTGGACAGTACGTGTATGGTTACAGGAACAAATGTCGACATAGACAGCATAATGTTGATCACAGGAATATCATCTTAAGTTAGCATTCATGCTTGGCAAATATCATAATGGAGCATTCGTAAATAAGCGTTCAATATATATATATTTCATAATATAGGAATCCCAGACATGGGTTCTCACATGTAGCAGTGATCTCTTGGTTCATCGAGCGATAGTACAGGCATCCCTTTTTCTCACTCGATAAATACAAAGTATATGAATTTCAACATGGCTGTTCTCTCTCTCGTGAGCTTCACTCACTATAGAATATAGACCAAAATTAGTCATTCATTAAATGTCCTCATTTCTTCATAGCTTCTCTCATAGAGGTAATTGAATAATATCATACAATCCAGTGCTGATACATAGGAATGTCTTCTTCCTTTGAATGGATATTCTTTTTAAAAGTACCACTGTGCATCTGCTTATCAACAACGATGGCGAAGCCCAAGTTCATAATAAATTGTGGTTTTACCTTTTTATGCGAAATATAACTTTGCCATTCCTTGGCAAAAGAGAATAAACACTGGGGTAAAGTACATACAACATGTCTAAATGATTATCACTTTTCCCCATCCATATATAGATCACTATTTCGGCAAAAAGCCTGCTACAACAAAACTCGGCATCCTCACAGGATGACAGCCATGGATCACACCCCTTGCTAGCGATACTTCCGCTGCATAGCCTTTGACCTTTTCTAGCGACAACCAAATTAGTTCGACTTAGAAATGCAAAGATATCCATATATAAGACAGACTCGTCCTACTCATACAAACACTACGTATAAATTCAGGCCATAGATATACTGAAGCAAGAACAATCTATTCCTACCCAGCCACAGAATAAATCGCAGTAGGCCTAGAGTCGTCTGCGGAGTCCGATCGAAGATGACAGAACTATTTTCAAGGGAAGCAACCCAAAAATGACTTCTCCTTAAGCACTTAAAAAAGGAAATACTTTGCTTACAAAATATTTGCGAACATAATAAGAATATAAATGTATTATATTGCAAGATAGTAAAAATTGCCCTTTACAGTGCACAAAGCAGTGAGTGTTGCTTTGGACGCACGTGTAACCTAGTTGAGTAGTTTGTGACGTCATGTTTTGAAGTGGAAACATGGAACTGTCTTGTGTCCATGATAGTGATTTTATATTTCGTATTCAATGGCATTTTAAGGAAGCCATTTATTTCTAGTGATCTGTATTGGTCTTCAGGTCGAAACCAATATCAGGAATGTCACGTGAGTTATCGTCCCACTTCTTATTTTAATGCTGTATGAAAAAAGGCCGCTCTAATACTAGTCTAGCGGGAATTAAGATATTCCTAGAATGGATCTACAGAGTCGCTTGCCTTTAAGATTTGAATCGTAGACGGAGAATTCCTACGAGTAGAAGAAGTTATATTGTTTACCTTATGTACATGTTTTATATGCCGTACATGCTTCAATGCCAAAGTCGTGGCTTGGATGTAAAGAGAGGTTAGCCAACTGAAAGCCTTTACTGTTAGGATTATCGTATATTGACTTTGTGTGAAAATTATATGATGTACACCGCTATGTATGAAGAACGTCTGGGAATTTTAACAAATGTAATATGGAAGATTTCACCCCAGAGTATGTATACGTTACCATGATAGACGTCCTTGAAAGAAGGTCAACGGTCGTGACTGAGAAGGATATTATACGGTAACAGTTTTGTAATCCTTAGTCTATGGACAGAGGTCTTTACTAGAAGAGAATCTTCAGGAACTTTAGCAGCAGTAATTAATATGTTGTCGTGTGATCTTTGCGCCTGTGACGATGTCCGTCTTGTCCACTTCGTGTCCTGGTGAATAAAATCTATGTAAAGTTACCAACGACTCGTGTGCTGCTAATACTTGACCAGTTCACACAATTCAAGATACATTGTTGGTTTTTCGTTTGAAAGACATTGTTGACATTTATTCCATTGTAACCATTCGCGTTTCAATTCATCACTATGAAAACGACACCAACAGTTAACTGGAATAAGTATCAAAACCAAGGTAACCACTCAAATCAGGGTTCTTCTACGAAGAACTGGAATCGGGCTGACAGTCCTCGATACAGGGGTGGCTATAATTATAGAAATTTCCGCAAAGGAAGTCACTATAGGAACTACCCAAGTTTTCCTTCATGGAAACAACAAAACCAACATTACAGAGACACTCATTATAATGAGCATGATGATTATGATCATGAACATTATGATTCAAACCCAAATAGTGGTTATAACAGAGGCAATAATAATTATAGAGACAATTATAACCGAGGTAGATCACAACACAAAAGACATGGTAAATCACATTACCAGGCTAACTCTGCACAACAGGAGTTCCATGAAGCCGGTAATCAAGCTAATGATAAGAAAGACTCTAATAATGTGGGATGTTCTGCTTTCGATTTTGGTAGAGCATCTCAATGTTCCCAATGCAAAACCCTATTCGATCCAACCACGGTTTCTACTTTAAGCTGTGGTCATCCTCTCCCCGCTCTTCCTGCGTCAGTCGCGCATGATGGAAGAGGTGCTCTTGTCTTGAATAGAGGTCTAGTAGATGGTACTCCGGTCTCAATTCTTTTCGATTCGGGGTGCACCACCATTGGAGTGAGGCAGTCACTCATAGATCCTTCTCGAGCCACTGGCAAAGTAATCAAATGCGTAACATTTGGTGGCACATTGGAGAAGTACTCTACTGCCATTGTCAACATTGCTACTCCCTTCTTTACAGGAGATGTGCACGCATGTCTTCTCCCAAATCCGATTGCTGATCTTATAATCGGTCGCATTCATGGAGTGAAAGAATGCACTCAGAACAAATTGCTGATTGGGAAAATAAGAATATGCAAACTGCTAATGCTGTAGTCACTAGGGCTCAAGCTCTTAACATGCCTCAATCTTCGCCTTCTGAAGATAATGATGCGCAGAACCAAGATGACCCCTTGGAAATTTCTCGTGACTCATTCATAAAGAAACAGGAAGATGATCCTACTTTTAAAAAATTCTTCACGCTAGCAACAAAAGGTGATCCAAATAAAGATACAAATCGTAAATCTTGGATTACGATAAAGAATGGCATACTTGTACGTATGGTGCAAGACTCCGCTAAGTCCAGTCATTCTCAAATTCTTGTGCCCAAAAATATGAGTTAAAATCTTGCAGCACGCTCATGATTCTCAGTGTGCTGGGCATATGGGTTTTTCCCGTACTAAATCTAGAGTTCTTGCATCTTTCTTTTGGCCTTTTGTGAACAAGGACATACGAATCTATTGTCGATCTTGTAAGGTATGTCAAGAAGTTAAATCCAAAGGTCCACGTCATGCTGCACCTATTCAGGCTGCAGATATTCCAATTCGACCATTTCAAAAAATGGCGATAGACATCATCGGTCCATTTAAGACAAAGTCTGCTAGAGGACACCAATTTATCTTGACGTATGTTGATATGTGCACACGTTGGCCAGAGGCTATTCCTCTGAAGAGCATAACTACTGCCGATATTGCAGATGCTCTTTGGCTCATATTTTCTCGTCTGGGATTCCCTGGAGAAATATTATCAGACCATGGTACCCAACTCATATCGGATACCATGTCTCAAGTGATGTTGACTCTTAAGATAGAGAGATCTCTGAGTAGTATTTATCATCCTATGTCTAATGGGATGGTAGAACGTCTGAATAGGACTCTCAAAAACCTATTAGGAAAGATAACTGAAGATCATCCTCAAGAATGGGACAGGGTTTTACCCGTGGCTCTCTTTGCATACAGAGAGGTCGCCAACGAACATACAGGATTTTCTCCCTTTGAACTTGTCTTTGGTGCGAAACCGCGAGGTCCTATGTCCTTACTTCATGACCTTATAACTGCTGATAATATTGTCGATGACACAAAATCCTCTTACGAATATGTCATTGCGCTTAGACACAAGATTATTGAAGCATGCAAATTGGCAACTGCTTCTTCTGAATTTGCGAAACAGAAGGCAAGGCAATTTGCCAATAAGAAGAGATGCTTGCGACAACTTTGTCCGGGTGACAAAGCATTTGTCTTGCTACCTTGTAAGGAAAACAGACTTCTTATTTCTTGGAAAGGTCCGTACGATGTAATATCAAAAGTTTCCGATGTTGACTATATCGTCGATATTGACGGGAAGCATAAAACCTTCCACATCAACATGCTTACGGAATTCCATGAACGTCCGGATTATTTACAACCTGTTTTCCAGGCAACAGATGATTCTCCAGTCCCACATGGACATTACTCATCACTGTCAGTAATACAGGATGAGGAAACGAGTTTCTCGGATGTGAATCTCCCTTTTCCGATGATTCCACTTCATTCTAATGAATCATGGAAAGATGTTACGGTCTCTCCCGAGTTATCTCTAGGAGAACAGAAACAAGTTTCTACTATGTTACAACAATTTCAGGATGTCCTTACTGACATTCCTGGTCAAACTGATGTCATTGAACATGACATTATACTTACTGACCATAATCCTATAAGAGTCAGACCATATCCTATCCCGATACATTTTCAAGCACAGGTTGAGAAAGAGTTCGATGAGATGATAGATTTGAAAATAATTGAACCATCCACATCAGCATATTCTTCGCCGATGGTTATTGTACGGAAAAAAGACAATAACATACGTCTTTGCGTTGATTATCGCAAATTGAACCAAGTGACGAAATTTGATGCTGAACCTATGCCTTTACTAGAAGAGCTACTTACTAGACTATCGAAATCTCATTTCTTCACTAAACTTGATTTGTCTAAGGGATATTGGCAAGTTCCACTATCCGAACACGCCAAACCGTTTACTGCTTTTTCGACGCCTAGGGGTCTATTCCAATGAAATTTCATGCCTTTCGGCCTTATGAACGCCCCTGCAACATTCGTACGCATGATGCGTTGAATCCTATCTCATCGCTCAGATGTCATTGCATATCTTGATGACATCTGTCTTTTCAGTGATACTTGGGACGATCACTATAATGGTATAAATGAACTATTGTCTATCTTACGCGAGCATAACCTGACAGCGAAACCATCTAAAGCATGTATTGGTTTTAGCGAAATATCTTTCTTAGGTCACCGTGTTGGTCATGGTTTCCTAAAAACAGAGGGCCATAAGATACTTAACATTTCTATTCCTAAGACTAAAAAGCAAGTGCGAAGTCTCTTGGGTCTAATACAATTTTATGGACGATTCATCCTGAATCTGTCCTCGATCATGTCACCTCTTTCTTCATTGCTAAAGAAAGGGTCTCCTAATATAGTCCATTGGACTCAAGAATGTCAATCCTCTTTGGATAAAATTAAAACTATGTTTTCTACTTCACCTATTTTAGTGTTACCTACTAAAGATAAGACATTTATTCTTCGTAGTGACGCTTCATCCACAGGGATTGGAGCAGCACTAATGCAAGAGTACTCTGGAACTCTGCACCCTGTGATGTATATTTCTCGAAAACTAAATGCCGCAGAGAAGAATTACTCAGTCCTAGACCGTGAATTATTGGCTATGGTTTGGTCAATCCTTAAGGTAGAAGTATACCCAGAAAAGCTTAAAAAAAATAAAAATCCAACAATTTTCATTTTCATGCTTTAAATCATCGTCAACATGTTCTTGAACTAAAAATAATTCATAGAAGCTTAGAGATACTCTGGTTTGATAGGAATCAGTGTTTTTCTACACACGCCCCCTTGAGTGATTTACATAGCAACCAATGTTTATAGTTGGTTACCATGTGAATAATGACCCAACAAGAAGGTGCGTAAATGTAAAACTGCGAAATTATAGTTATACATAGGCAACAGGAAAAAGATATTTATAACTTTTCCACGGGGAATCACTCAATGATTTCTTGTGAATTTTTCAAAAGTGTGTGTCTAGAAAGCTTTGATCGTAAATTTCAACATTTGTTACATGCATAGTGCATTTTCACCAACATCAACTCTATTTATTGCTAGTTTTATACTGATTCTGTATAATAGTAGTTAGCAGAGCTTCTTTTGTTTACAATGAGAAATAAGACAAAGACTGGGAGGCGTGTACACCAACAAACCGTTGCCTGAAAATGAGACACCTATTGTCGATAGTGACGCTATAAAACCTCTGTGCTCCTCAGCAAAGAAAATAAAGGTCACAAAGGTCCAAGAAAGTGAAGGACAAGCTAAAAATGACAACAAAGGAAATGGGTTTATCCTTATGGATGTAAAACTACTGTTTGGGTTTTTATGCGCTAACTTTAGATGTGACAAATGTTATCAGTACTCACTGACCTGTGAGATCGTCGAAGAGACTCGGAATGGCTTTTGTCATGAAATCAGTATCAAGTGCACAAACAGTGGCAAATGGACTGCCAATTTCAATACTTCTGATGTTTCATCTTCAGCTACTCACAAACAAAGAAGTAAATGTGCGAATGGTGGCATTTGTGCGTTCTATTGGGAAAGGCCACAGTGCATTGCAGAATTTTTCGATATACATGAACACAAGTCAACCCATGGCAAAGAAAGCATACAGGAGAACGCTGCACAGGATCTATTCAGCAAGTAAGGACATTGCAATGGAAAGACCCTGAGAGCACTGAAAATGGGATTCATAGACACTGCAGCTGCAGTAGAAGAAGACCTTTATTCAACAGGAGCTCATTAAACTTCATTTTGTGAGTTCTTTTTCTGTTTTTCTTTGTTTTCTCGGAATTGTCTTTTTAGCATAATTGGTGATCTTTGAAACAAGATATCTCTGGATCTGTACATTCAATTGACATGAAAATTAACACAGTTGGTTATCATATAATCTTACAGATTATGACCTAAAATGGATACAATTGAATTCAAAGTTTTAGTTTTATGACCATCATGCATATATAATGAGGCACAAATATCAAACATTCAAGAAATATAAATTTTGAAAATTCATTACAAATCAACCTTTCGGTCAATATCTGTTATTTTAGGTCAAAACCTCAAGCTATATATACTAATTCAATTTGCAAAGTTTCAGTCAGATCCTTGTAAAAATAACATAGTTATGATGTTTTAAAAAAGGTGTATAATTTATTCACTACGGCGGCCATATTGGATAGCTAATTTGCATAATTAATGAGGTCATTATGTGGACAAAAATGTTAAGTCCATACTAACACTTTACCCATGGTTGTTTGATTCTGAAAGGAAAATTTGAGTTTTTTACCCTACAAGGTAGTCTACTACCTTAAACTTCAAAGATTTCTTCTTGGCGCGCATTTCATTGTGGAAACTGACCAGAAAGCTCTTACAGCTATTCAGAGTAAACTTCTGAAGAGCGCGAGATCAACGCGATACGCGATTGCTCTTCAGCCTTTTCATTTTTCGGTGCGAGCTATCCGTGGGTCAGAAAATGTGATGGCAGACATCTTGTCTAGATGCCCACATGATTCCACCTAACTGTTAGATGGTGGTAATCTGTTGCGCACATATTCTTTTGTATGGAATTGTGTGATGCACGGATTACGTCAGTGAGGCATACAATTCATCTTGTATGTCTATTTAATATGGAAAAATATATATTTGTATTTATTGAGTGTAAGAAAATGCTTTCCTTTGTAAAGCTAGATAATCCATGATTGGTTTATACTTTTGATTATGTGGATGGTCTCCCTTGAATATTGATTTAGCGTATGAATACCGAATTCATGTCATTTCTCATTTGTTAGGGCCAGAAAATAGATTGATTTTGCTTAGAATGTTTATGGCCTGAATTCATATGTATTACTTGTCTAGTGCAAGAAGATTCAGTCTTATATTGTATATCTTCGTATGTTTAGGTCGGACTATATTCTTTGTGCCGAAATCTGGGGCAGGTATTCGTTGTCCTACGGAAGCGTACTGAGTCTCGACGAAGCCACCTGATAATGGCTGTGTGTGTTTTTTGGGCTGGTCCTGTAAAATGGTTGAAAGTGATCTGTGAATGGTCTTTCAGAAGGAGATTGTGTCTCTGCGAGATTCTATTGTCAGAGATTCTCCTCATGTACTTTATTGTGTTTAATTTGGACTCCAGGTAATACCAGACCCTTTAAAGATCTCTATTTTGTTAGACCTAGATGGACATCGTGTTTCGAGCATCGTTGGTCGTTTATATATACAGTTGAAGATGACAGGTTTCCCAACAGAGCTTATGTCTACATGAAGCAACCTTATTAATGTGGAACTGTAGGGGACCTCTATGAAATTATTGATATTCAAATTGTGAATTAACTTTGGCTTATCATTATCCTTCTTCTGGGTGAGTGAGCAAAACTCAGGAAGGTAGCCATCTTGTATTCTTGTCATCGTTATGGATCACTGTCAAGAGAACAGTATATCAAACCTATTATTAGACAGTGATATGGAGATCTTATTAATATGAAAACCCTATCGTGGTTTAACTTGGTTACATCAACATTTGATATATGCCGCTGGAGAACTTAGCCAAGGAAAAGGTTCGTCCAGTGAACTCTTCATATGTTTACACACACACACCTACTGATGCGTTCAGTCAGTTAGGGGATATGGCAATAGTCTGCCAGAACATTAGATGATTACCTTATATCGCCCATCATATTTGAATGCTGCATGAAATATGATCTACTATTCAAATGCCTATTGATGTACATGTCAACATGTTCCTATGACTATGTTCCGTGCTGTCCAGATGTGTGCGTCCTTATTAAACAGTGTGAAATGTCAGCTGTAGTTCCAGTCATCATTGACTTGCATAAGAGTGTGTGAGTGTATATTATCAAGTGGTCAACTACACAGAACCATTCCACCATTCGCGTTACCTGACACTCCCACTCTAGGTCAACATGACCGGTGGATTCAATTATGCAAAGGTAACCCAAAGAAGACCTTCTTCAGTGATGACCAGTACACGACCCTAAAAATAACAGTCGTTAACACTCGTTTTTAGACGTTTTCACTTATCTTTTACAGGACGTGGCAATCAACCCCAGCTTTTATTGGCTGTTTGTGATTTTTCTAAGCAATTTTTTTTTAATTCAGTAGTTTGCCATTGCTTTCTGAACGGTACGGTGCTTATACCATTGTTAAAAATCCACACAAAGCAATCTGCTACCAAACCGCCTGCAGCAGGTTTCGAACCTGGTATATCTGGATTATGAAACTGCGTTCATATCCATTAAGCCACAGACGCCGACATACCTAGTATAGATCACCATAAATTCTGAAAAAGATCACTTAAAACTGTCGAAAATCAACTCTTTATGGGTACAGCATATTGCAATATGGATCTTTCTTCCCTGAGCATTACCAGTATAACATACATCCTTAAAAGCCACAATATTATTAAAGCTTCCAAACAATGTTACAAATAGTGTACATACCTTAACATCTGTTTCCTGCTTTATTTCTGCAAATAGACTTGTGACATTAGCTTCCACATTTCTTCCAGCCTGAAAGCAATGTTGTTTTCAAATCTCATTTATATGATAATGAATTTCTGGAATAATTTTGACCAAACAAGTCCATTTTTAAAAAGATCACAGTGGATCACTGGTGCTGATATGGATGATTGTATAATTATAAATAGTTGGTCAGTGACAGACTGTGCCAAAGATCATATTAAATACACTTTTGACTCAAATAATTTGAAGATCAAATTTTTTTTTTAACCCTGATTATTTCTTACACAGGTGTGTAACTCATAATCTGAACATCCGCAAACCAAGACAGGCCAAAAACTGAAAAGTTTTTTTGGCTGACTTTTCCCAAAAAAAAAAAAAAAAAAAAAATTATTATTATTTGTAACTGGTATGCAGGGAACCGAACACACACAATGTTCGGTTTATCACATTTCATCCTCTTGAAGCACACGCACAGTATAAGCTGATGCATGTGCTATAAAGTGATATAAATTTTCAAACACAACTATTTAGTTGTGTCTAGGTACCACTTTCAGCCATGTGTGAATATTTCTGAGCTTATTTTGTCATTTTGAGTGTGGATATTTGTGAGCTAATTTCGTGACTTAAACTTCGCCAGTTTAATTTCATTGTGAAAATGTTGAAAAGAGCTGCAGATTCTCCTGTGGGTAAAAGTAGGAATAAGAAAAGAAAGCATTTGTCATTATGGATAGCACAGAAAGTAGAGTTATTGCAGAAGCTTGATCGTGGTGTCTCTGAGCGTCGCCATTACTGAAGAATATGGAGTAGGAACTACCACAGCATATGACATAAAGAAACATAGACAAGCTGCTGAAGTTTTACATGGACAGTGATGACCAAATACTAAAGTCAGACCAGAAAACTTTGCACAGAGGAAAAAATGAAGAAGTTTTGGCAGTTTATGGAATTAAAGAAAAACTGCTTAGACATAAACCATTGTTAATGAGACAGATGACATTGGGTAAAATCTACAGTAAGGCCATCTGTCTTATTGCCTATTCATGAGCTAAAAATCCTGTTCTGGTCCATCAACAGATTTGGGGTGTGAAGAAGCATGGATATTTTGTTTATTTTGATACCAAAATTTTTGCACCTCGAAACATCCTCTCAGCTATGAATACATTGTTATTGATGATTGTTGATGTTTTAACACAGATGAGAAGGGCTTATAGTCATTCATTCATTCATAACCCTCCACTCCCAAAGGAGCATAGGCCTTCAACAAACACATGTCAAGTCCTCTTGTCACGTGACATCATCTCAAGTTCTTTCCACATTCTCCTCATCATTTTCACCTCTGTTTCCAGCTCTCTTCTCCATGTGCTTCTTGGTCTACCTCTGCTTCTCTTGCCCTGGGGGTTCCAGAACAAGGACTGCCTTGTAATGCTATCAACAGGTTTCCTCAGAGTGTGTCCTATCCATCGCCATCGTCTTCTTCTCATCTCTTGTTCCACTGGCACTTGTCTAGTTCTTGTCATCAGTTCCACGTTGGTAACCTTGTCATACCATTTCAATCCCTCTATTCTATGCAAGCACCCATTTTTTAAAGTCTGTAGCTTTTTGGTAGTTGTCTTTGTTGTTCTCCATGTCTCCGAGCCATACAATAGGACTGACTTCACATTTGAGTTGAAGATTCTTATTTTCGTGTTGGATCCGATTTCTCTTGATCTCCATATATTTCCCAATGCGATGAAAGCTCCTCTTGCTTTTTGTATTCTTATTTTGATATCACTGTCTGTCCCTCCAACTTTGTCTATATTGCTGCCAAGATATGTGTATGATTCTACATCTTGTATTGGTGTTTCTTCAAGTTCAACCCTGTTATCATTACCTGCATTTATTCTCATTATCTTTGTCTTTTCCCTGTGTATTTTCAGACCCAATTGCTGTGACCTCTCATTGAGTGTTTTCAATTTGTCCTGCATCAAATTACGGTTATGGGACAGAAGAGCTAAGTCATCAGCAAAATCCAGATCATCCAACTGCTTAGTCAGAGTCCACTGGATTCCATTTCTGTTGTGTGTTGTCAATGTTCTCGTAACCCAGTCTATTGCTAGTAAGAAAAGAAATGGAGACAAGAGGCATCCCTGTTGCACTCCTGTTCTTATCCCAAACGGTTCTGTAAGCTGTCTGTTAAGGATAGATTTGGGGTGCAGTCAAAATAGTAAGGCATGCTACTACACGCTAGCACATTTCCATTTTTATGTGAGGAATTGTGTTCGCCTGTAGGCAAACTACGGTTTGCACGAGGCGTTCACCCGTGATGAGCGACGGTCAACTAGTGACGTTTCGGTCACATGTCGTGGGGTTCAGTGTGTTAATTAATGGGGCTTCCGTCTTTGTGTTTGCGTCCGAGAGAGATGTAATTTTTCGAGGCTCCGGGATAATGGAGCGTGATTTATAAATATATCTTGTGGCATTGTTGATTCTCGGAGGCTGCCACGTTATGTGCAAGATGGTTCATAAACGTATCTAGAAGTTCATATCATAATTTACTACAAGTGTAACTTTGAGATAGGAGGCAACTAATATTTGGTTTGCCCTGATTTCTTCTGCCGCATTACTTTGTTTTTCGTGGATTGCCCGAACCATTAGTACAACGGCCAGGATTGAGTGGAGATGAGAGTAGTGCATCATTATTATATTATATGCCACGTAAAGATGTCTAACGTTTGAAACTTATTGACGGACGAGGGATAATCTACTACGCTTATCCATTGCTATGTACTTTTGATGTGTTGATGGATACTATTGTGAAGTGACTTTATGTATTAAATGTCAACCATGTTTTCCCGTGGACCTGTTCACCTACCGGCTTTGTTATGTGTACTGACCATAATGTCCTGAATGAACACCTGCTATCATTCGCGTATACATGCATGATCCTCTAATTTATCCCAACGTAACACCATATAATTTGGTGGGCCAGTATGGTTTTGGATCGATACTTTCATCAGGGCATGGTTTTCAAATTCACATAAGCAAGTATACCTTCGTACTTTGCAAATCTACAGCTGCCATTTAATCTGTATATTCGATCGTCACCTCTGTTTAGCGTGGTATTGTAAACACACCACCTCGTGAACTCAGTCATTGCCAGCGGGTCCAGTTGGATAACGAACTTTGCCACTGCGCATATCCAATGTTCCAGTTTCAATGTCCTATTGTTCGCTGTAACGTTCAAGATTACAATTTCAACCCAACCAGTCTGCAAGTTTATTACGTGTTCCAGTCTACATCACAACGTTTATAAGATTCTTTCAAGTTTCAAGTCTATGCCACGGCGATATCAAGTTACTTTGTACCAAGTCAACACAACGTTTCAAGATCTACACAGTTCATGATGCCCATCTGACGGAGACCGTGTACTGTTTACATTTTATCGTGCTTCACTTATATGGAGGGACAGCGTTTTCTAGTGTTGACACCTTTTTCCGGACTTGCATCTGATCGGATTACGATAAGATAAGTGCCTGTTAATACACTCTTGTATCTTTGCCGTGGAGTAAGCCTTTTTGATATCTATGTTATTTGTTTTCTTCGTTTCTATATCTTTGTACACATCTGTTGTTAACGACACATGTCATTGGAAAATGACCGCTCAGCAGATATTTCTATAGCTTTTGCTTACATTTCTCAAGCAGTGAAATTTCCGGCCTGAGTTTACTCACCGATGTGGTTCACTGCCTGTTTAGTGTGACCTAAATTGTTTAGCTGTGCTGCTTCGTCCTGCTAATTGTCAGTTCTTGTTGTGTGCTGGTTTTGTTTTTCTTCTCCTTAGTTGACAACCATTCTGTTCGTGATGCTAGTCTAACCTTCTATCACTTGGTTACATTTATATATATTGTTACAGGTCCTGTCCTGTATTTTTTTTAAGCAGTAAGTCTGTTCTATTTGTTGTTTCTCCTTAGTTTCCCATTTGCATTCTTTTTCGTTTACTAGCTGCTGTTATTACATTGTCTTGGTCACTTGTACTTGTCTTCTTGTTTAGTTCCATCAATTCTGTTCTTGTGCATTATTTTTTTTTTCTCTCACCAGTGTTTTGGTTTTTTCATGATACATTCTGATATTATTGCTTAGTAATATTAAGAATCTATTTGCATTGATAATATTGCAAAGCACAAAGCTAGTGAATTGGTATAGACGGACTAATCGAGATACATTTATTACATAATTTATAATATTGATAGTAAGATACTGAAGAAGTAAATAATGGAGTATCAAGAATTTATTACTATGGGCCAAGAATATGGTTACAAGGCGAAGGAATTAATGGACTTTGCCAAAGCGGAATTCAATGCCAAAGAAAATCAAGAAGCCCTAGAGAATAAGAGACAAAGAGATGCACGGTATGAAGAGCGAGAGCTCAGAAAAGCAGAGCTACTTGCAGAAGAGAACAAAAGGATTGCAGAACAGCAATTAGAAGAAAAAAAGTTGGAAAGACAATTTGAGGAGAAAAAAATTCAACAAGCTGCAGAAGCAACGAAACTTGCTCATGAAAAAGAATTAGAAGAAAAAAAGTTGGAAAGACAATTTGAGGAGAAAAAGATTCAACAAGCTGCAGAAGCAACGAAACTTGCTCATGAAAAAGAATTAGAAGAGAAAAAGCTTGCACATGAAGAAAAAATGGCGACTTTACGTATTGAAGAACAAAAAGTCCAACATCAGAGTAGACAAAATGACGACTCTGAACGTAGAGGTTCCTCTAGCAACCACGATAGCGGTTTTGTTAAATTTCGTTTGCCTGAGTTTAAGCCAGAAATAGACGATATTTCGTCCTTCCTACAACGCTATGAAAATGTTTGTGAAGAAAATAAGCTTGATAGATCACATTGGTGTACAAGATTGATGGATTTCATGACTGGTGAATCCTTAACTGCTCTGTGCCAATTGGACGGGCCGAATAGACGCAATTATGATGCTGCTAAAACGTTATTATTAAAACTTCATCAGTTAGACGCTGAAGGTTATCGTATGAAGTTCAAACATATGATTCCTGAAACGGGTAAAGATTTTACACAGTTTGTAGCTGCAACTCGTCTAACATTTAATAGATGGATACAACTTTCCGGCATTGAAGAGAATTATGAGGGCCTTAAGGACTTGTTATTGCGAGACAAAGTCTTGTCTTCCGTGAGCAGACCACTGCGAGAATATCTACAGGAAAGAAAGCCGTCAAGTTTGAGTTCAATGGAGGAATTATGTAGGCAATATTGTAATGCACATCCGGGAGTTTGTGTCAGTAACAACAATATTAAGGAAGCTTTACCTGTTGCCGCAGCTACAACTTGGAACCACAACAATTATAGACAAAGATCCTACAGTTGTGATGGGAATTTCAAACCAAACAAATTCAATAACTCACAACCATATAGAGGTAGACAACCATATAGAAACTATTCACCCCAAAACAGAGGTAATTTCCAACAAAACTCAGGAGAGAGAAGGAATGATAATTTTGGTAACTATAATAAGAATTGGAATAACTGGGGACCCAATAACCAAAATTATTCACATCGTAATAGGTCACAAGACTATAGAAATCAACGAAACAACAATAGGAACCAAAGAAATAATGACGGGAGTCAAAATAACTCTTTTTACAATCAGAGACATAGATCACGCTCTAGAAATAATGCAAATTCGAACTACCATGCGAACTCAGCAAATACTGCTGCTACACCTGAGAACGCGCAAGACAACAATGTTGTTAATCATTCAGCTTCATGTTGTTCGTTTGACTTTGATACTGCTTCACAGTGTCCAGATTGCCAAACTCTATTCCAGTCTAATGTGACTTCCTTGTTAAAATGTGGTCATCCGCTCCCAGCAGTTACTGCTTCATCAGCACATGATGGCACAGGAGTACTACAGCTTCATAAAGGTTTATTGAATGGCACTCAAGTTACAGTACTCCGTGATTCTGGTTGCACGACTGTCGGAGTGAGACAGTCATTAGTACATCCGTCTCATGCAACGGGTGACTTTGTTAAATGTGTAACTTTCGGCGGTACAGTGGAATTTTATCCCACAGCCGTGGTGGATATTCACTCACCATTTTTTACAGGCAAGGTTAAAGTGTGTTTGTTAAGGAATCCAATAGCGGATGTCACACTTGGCCGGATACACGGCAGCAATGATTGCTCACCCGAAGAAATTGTTCAATGGGAACGTCAAAATTTATCAACTGCTGCTGCAGTTACTACGCGTGCCCAGGCCAAGGCACAAAAGGAAAATGATGATACCGGTCCTGGAACTCAGGACGATTTTCACGTTCACTCTGAGATAGACAAACAATCCTTTATCAAACTTCAAAGAGAAGACAACTCTTTGAAGAAATTCTTTAGATTAGTCAAAGATAATGATTACGTTGATGATAGTTTGTCACCAAAACAGTGGTACACACTTAAAAATGATGTATTGGTTAGGAATTTTAAAGATTCATCTTTAATCAGACATCAGGTGATGGTTCCCCAAAAACTTCGTCTGTACATTCTACAACATGCACACGATTCGCACTGTGCTGGCCATATGGGCTACTCTAGGACGCGATCCAGAGTTTTGTCCTCTTTCTTTTGGCCGGGAATTTCCAGAGACACCTCCATATATTGTCGCTCTTGCGTTATTTGTCAAGAGGTAAAATCAAGAGGAGCCTATCATACGGCCCCGATTCAGGCGTGTGATATACCTGTACGCCCCTTTGAGAAAATGGCCGTAGATATTATCGGTCCTTTACCTGTTATGTCCGCTAGAGGACACAGGTATGTGCTCACATGTATCGACATGTGCACTCGATGGCCCGAGGCCATCCCTCTTAAGAACATCACCACTAATGACGTTGCTGATGCCCTTTTCTTGATTTTTTCTAGACTTGGTTTTCCTCGAAAACTTCTTTCAGATCGAGGTACCCAATTTGTATCTGACACTATGACTGCTGTTATGAAACGCCTCAATATCGACAGGTCTCTCAGTAGTGTTTACCATGCGATGAGCAATGGCATGGTGGAACGTCTTAACCGGACGTTAAAGCAGTTATTGGGCAAAGTTACAGTGAAATATCCTCAAGATTGGGACAGGGTTTTACCCGCCGTGCTGTTCGCATACCGTGAGGTAGCGAATGAACAGACCGGTTTCTCGCCTTTTGAGCTTGTGTTTGGAGCTCAACCTCGAGGTCCCATGTCACTTATTAAGGACCTGCTCATAGACTCAGAGATGACTGAGGACATCCAGTCATCGTATGAATACGTCGTTAACCTCCGGCGTAACATTATAGATGCATGCCAACTGGCTACAGCTTCTTCCGAGGCTGCTAAAGCAAGATCACGCCAGTTCCAAAATCGCAACAGACGATTACGTCAACTATTGCCTGGCGATGAAGCTTTTGTATTGCTTCCAAGGAAAGAAAATAGACTTTTAATTGCTTGGAATGGTCCATATAAAGTGTTGTCACGCATTTCTGATGTTGACTACATTTTAGAGATAAAAGGGAAAAGGAAGACCTTTCACATAAACATGCTTAAAGAATTCCACACTAGACCGGAACATCTTCAAGCCATCTTTCAAGCAGTTGATGACCACCCTAGACCTGGTACTCACTACTCTGCGTTATCAGTAATTCAGGAGGAAGAATCGGCTTTTCCTGATGTTCCCATGAACTTACCTGTCTTTCCTCTCCAATCGACTGAGACATGGAAGGATATTGCTATTTGTCCAGCTTTGTCTTCTGAACAACATTCCCAAGTCTCTAATCTTCTAGAATCCTTTCCAGACGTCCTCACAGACATCCCAGGGCGTACATCAGTCATTTCGCATGACATCACCCTTACAGATGATCGACCAATTCGTCTACGCCCCTATCCTATCCCTATTCACTACCAGCACCAAGTGGAAGAAGAATTAAAACAAATGCTTAATTTAGGAATTATAGAACCTTCCAATGCCCCTTACTCATCACCTATGGTCATCGTTCGTAAGAAAGACAAAAATATCAGATTGTGTGTAGATTACCGGAAGCTGAATAACATCACAGTCTTCGATGCTGAACCCTTACCCCTACTTGAAAATCTTTTGTCTTGTCTTGCCAAGTCTCTTTTCTTTACTAAAATTGACCTTACCAAGGGATACTGGCAAGCTCCCTTGACTGACAGAGCTAAACCACTCACTGCCTTTGCTACACAACAGGGTCTTTATCAGTGGAACGTAATGCCATTCGGACTTATGAACGCCCCGGCACCGTTTGTCCGTATGATGAGAAAAATTCTCTCTCATCGGTCCGATATAATCACATATATAGACGACATCTGTCTATTCAGTTCCACTTGGGAGGAGCACTTCTTAGGTTTACATTCTCTTCTGGACACTTTACGTCTCCATCACCTAACAGCCAAGCCCTCAAAGATCTTTATTGCCTTTGAGGAAATTTCATTCTTGGGACATAAGGTGGGTCACGGTTTTCTTCAGACCGTGCCACAGAATGTTTCCAAAATCCTAAAATTATCTGTGCCCACTACTAAGAAGCAAGTTCGTAGTCTTCTCGGCTTGATTCAGTATTATAGTAAATTTATACCAAACTTGTCTTCAATCCCTGCAGACCTCTCTGCCTTGCTTAAAAAAGGCTTACCGAACCACGTGCACTGGACACCAGAGTGCCAGGCTGCGTTAAATTATGTTCAAAATATTTTTTCTGTGCCACCAATTTTGAGGTTACCAGATACAAATCTGACTTATTATCTCCGCACAGATGCTAGTTCAAAAGGTATCGGCGCATCACTGATGCAAGAGTTCGAGGGAAGATTACATCCAACCCTCTACACATCCAGAAAGCTCAATGATGCAGAAAGAAAGTACCCAGTGATAGAAAGAGAGTTGCTAGCTGTTATCTGGGCGGTAGTCAAGCTGGAGCGGTATTTGTTGGGCGCCCCTTTCATCATACAATCAGATCAGAAATCCCTTTCCTCATTGAAGAAGACGAATCACAAGAACCCAAAGCTAGCCCGTTTCGCCATCCTGCTTCAACCTTTTCAGTATGAAATCGAGGCAATACCAGGTTCTGCAAATGTGGTCGCAGATGCTTTATCGAGATGCCCACAGCTCGAACTTGAAGATTCATATTGATTTAGTTAATTGACTTTATATTATACATGTGTGAAGCCATGGTGTTTATCCACTACTAGTCATTATGACAAAGGACGATGAATACATGAACACTAAGAGGATTTTCAAACCATCCATATTAACATTTGTGATTTAAACGACTTGGAGATAATCATTATTCACTTTAGCAAGTGGTACATTGAATAGTGTTATTCTACTTACAGACACGAACAATTTGCAACTACAATATCATTTTATTATTCTGGAATGCACATTCACATTAATTAAGATTGCTATATTATGCTACAAATCTAGTCCTGACACGGATAGTTTGGAGTATTCTTATATTATTGCAAGTTTTATTTGGACATTACTTGCCAACGTACAAAAGGTACTTAGAGTAGAATAATTAAGTAATGTAATAATTGTGTTAATTAGTTATACTTGCGTTCTTGTACTATTTTTTTTTCCTCTCTTCTTTCTCTTTTTGTGAGATATTCATGTACTTTAGTTACATTAATTTCATATCGCATTGCTTCATATCTTATTTGATTTGTCATGTGTGAATTGCGTTTAAGCTTAATTTTAGGATTTTTGACAGCATTGTTAGTTGGAGATATAACCTTCTATTTTTATTATATTTTATTATTCATGCATTTTCAATTCTTGATTTGGATTTTTTTTGTTTTCTTTTATTTTATATATCTCATACCATTTTCATATATGCATGCTATTTCTTTGATAGGTTTATTGGAAACTCACAGTGATTATACATTTAGGTATTTTTTTGGTTACATCATTGGAATATCGACTGTATATGATTTGTTACTTATGGACATATGACTATTTATGACTGATGACAAATTCATCTAGCATGTTATTTAATGATAAGTTACATTATGCAGACTGACTGCGACTAGATTATTTTCGATGTGGCCCAATATTTGTGATATAATCAATTTTGGCCGCTATTTCCGCATAGGAAATATTTTAATTGAAAAAAAAACAAATAAATTTGTTTTTTTTACACCGCGAAGGGGGTGATATGTTAAGGATAGATTTGGGGTGCAGTCAAAATAGTAAGGCATGCTACTACACGCTAGCACATTTCCATTTTTATGTGAGGAATTGTGTTCGCCTGTAGGCAAACTACGGTTTGCACGAGGCGTTCACCCGTGATGAGCGACGGTCAACTAGTGACGTTTCGGTCACATGTCGTGGGGTTCAGTGTGTTAATTAATGGGGCTTCCGTCTTTGTGTTTGCGTCCGAGAGAGATGTAATTTTTCGAGGCTCCGGGATAATGGAGCGTGATTTATAAATATATCTTGTGGCATTGTTGATTCTCGGAGGCTGCCACGTTATGTGCAAGATGGTTCATAAACGTATCTAGAAGTTCATATCATAATTTACTACAAGTGTAACTTTGAGATAGGAGGCAACTAATATTTGGTTTGCCCTGATTTCTTCTGCCGCATTACTTTGGTTTTCGTGGATTGCCCGAACCATTAGTACAACGGCCAGGATTGAGTGGAGATGAGAGTAGTGCATCATTATTATATTATATGCCACGTAAAGATGTCTAACGTTTGAAACTTATTGACGGACGAGGGATAATCTACTACGCTTATCCATTGCTATGTACTTTTGATGTGTTGATGGATACTATTGTGAAGTGACTTTATGTATTAAATGTCAACCATGTTTTCCCGTGGACCTGTTCACCTACCGGCTTTGTTATGTGTACTGACCATAATGTCCTGAATGAACACCTGCTATCATTCGCGTATACATGCATGATCCTCTAATTTATCCCAACGTAACACCGTCCTTCATGAAGAACTCTGCATGTCATGTCTTCATATGTTTTCTTTATTAAATTAATGATCTTCAGGGGAACTCCATAATGCCTCATCAATTTCCAAAGTGATTCTCTATCTACACTGTCAAATGCCTTTTCGTAGTCCACAAATGTATAGTGGTGAATTCCATTCCAGACTTTGTTCAACTATTATTCTCAAAGTGGCTATCTGGTCTGTACAGGAACTGTTTAGTCGAAAACCTGTATGTTCATCTCTCAGTTTGTCATCTATGGACTCAAAAGGGCTTACAGTAGTGTTCATAAAAAGTCAGGACATTGTGGCTCATGAATCCATGGGTTAAAAACTGTTCACAATGATCGTGTATTTTTTTTTGACGACGTTGGTAAAACAAAGAGACAGTCAATGTGATTTTTGCTGTTGAGCGAGCTAGAAGCATTCTGCCCTCTGGAGGTGTGTGTGTGTGGCCCATGCCATTCTATTCATATATGTGGAATAATTATTGATTTTGTATATCTCAACTAGAATTCTATTGGAGTTTAATAAATACATGTAAGTTCAAGGTAGGAGCTGTGTAATTCAACCAGTGATGGATGATTGCAGAGGTTTGTTCTTAAGAGAACAGTTAATTATAAATGAAGTACATTATCTTCATAGAAACCATGGGTTCTTATTGTATGGGACATGTCTGGTGACAGACCTATTTACTACGAGAGTGTCTTCACCCGTAAAGAGAGGCTCAGGTAGCCAAGCCATTATTTACAAGTACATGACAGTCTTACATGTGCTATCCACACAAAATTCATTACATATTTTCCTAGAAATCACCAGTAGGATTTCTGAAGTACCAAATGTTTATATTGGCTAACATTGACGTATATCTTGTAAACTGTTTTGGAATGTGTCATATGATGAAGTATCATGTGTTATGTGAATAAATTGTAAAATATGTCTATGCCATGCATCTGAGAACATTTTTTCTAAGTGGTGCTCCAGATGTGTTGTGCAGTCTGTAATATTGTGGGCATTGTCTAGTTTTACAGAACGCCTCCTAACATACCATCAAGTCAAGAGAAGCCATCACCAAACAACAAGAAGCACTACAGACCACTCACTAACACAACACAGGAAGATTCACACCACTTTCTCAACACTAAAATTTAGTAAAGAACCCCACTGTTATGATGAAAATTCATAATGTTTGTGTTGGTATAATGGTTAGCTCGACAGGGCTCATTGTTTTTATACTTTATACGGAGTCATTTATTAATACAGGAAGTGATGTCATACCAATATGGTTGTTTGGCAGACGTGAAACTGAAAATGCAGAAGTGAGGAGATTGTCTGCAAGCCTTCTACCATTCTGTGTCATAGCGAGTGGACGTGTTTGAGCTCCTAAATTTAAGTGTCTATTACTGAGTTATTTCATTACTAATACATCAAGATCTTCTGTCAGGTGTATCTAGTTATCTACATTTACAAGGAGTATAGCTTCTCAATGTCGAGTGTGAATATATATTTAAAATGTTAAAAATGAAAAGGACAGCATTCCAGACATGAACAGACTGCCTAAAGTTATATCAACGACTGCTTATTATATGCCATTGTATATTGGCCTGAACTGTATGGAATTTGGAGCAGTGTCACAGTCTTAATAAAATATATACCGTTCACTTCGTCCATTGTGGCTCAAATAATTCTATGATGATAGGAAACTCTTTACAGAGCGATACAACAGGAAGCAATCTGATCATCAGAAGAGTCCCCCCGTCCGACAAGTGTTTCGGCCCTATATACTCCTTTACACTCTAAGGGGGGCGGGCCCACTTGGGTCATGACTCCCAAGCGTCTCAGCTTCCTGTTGTCTTGCATCAAAAATGAACCCATTTCACTTATGGTAGCAACTTTAAATTCCACAACTCCGCCAGCCGTGGAGGCAATTGTGAAAGTAACAAAGAGAAGACAAATTATTCCGTTCGTTCCGTCGCACACACTGAGACACCAGCGCGAAGTCAACGAGTCGCCACTGCGCGTTCCCCACTGGACTTTTGATACTGACACCCCTTATAGTATACACCGCTTGTCGCCCCTGAGTCGCAGCCCGTTCACTAGTCCACCACAAACCTCAGCGTATTGTGGACTTAGAAAAATTCCTGGTGTTTTCTGTACCGCAGCGTTTATTGTTACGATCTCCATTCCCCATTGCGGTTGTTCCACAGCCAGCCTGATGCCTTTTCGGCAGTTTCACTAAGCCTCTTCAGGGCCCTTGTTCTCGACTGTCCCCTCAGCCCCAACAGTTTCAATAGATCATACACTGATGCAGCCACAAGCCCTCTTGCACCCACTTCAACAGCCATGACCCTTGCAGTGAACCCATCGTGTCTCAGATCCGCGGCCAGATCACTATACTTGGCCGCTTTGAACGAATGTTGCTCATCTAATCTGGATTCAAATGGCACGGTCAGTTCAATCAGTATGACCTGAAGCGTTGCTGCAGAATGAAGCACTATATCCGGCCGTCTCCGCGATTTTTGGATACTCTCTGGATATGCCCCTCGTCCAGGTAGGTCTACCGCCATCTCCCAATCATTTGCACAATCAAGAAGAGATGGTAAACTGCTACCAGGTTTATTCGGTTTGGGGTGTGCTGACTTTCCTGCCCTCAGAAAGTATGTGTTTGCGGTGTCTGGCCGGACTTTGCTATTCGCCTTCATTCTTGCCAGATCTATTGTCGCAGCAAGCTCATTTAGCACTTTGTTATGGCGCCAAGTGTATCGCCCTTGCCCTAATGACACCTTACACGCTGAGAGCACGTGTTCAAGTGTCTGCCTCCCCTGGCACAGGGGGCACTGCTCATCATCCGACTTTCCCCATTTCACAAGGTTGGTGGCCGATGGCAGCAGGTCATACAGTGATCTGACAACGAAGCTGAGCCTAAGAGGTGCCATATGCCATATATCATTCCATGTCAAGGACCTCTGCAGGGCTCCTTCCCATGTAGTCCATTGGCCTTGTTGGACCTGCTGCACTGCTTTTTGCAACCTCTTATCATTCTCAGCTTCTCGTATCTCCTGAACTACCATGTCTCTGCGCTCCCTGCTTGATGCCTTGGACCACCAGCGGATGTCTCCATGACCAAATCCCCGTCTATTCGTTTGTGTGTATCCGATTACCTCCCTCAGTTTGAGTGACTCTTGGGCAGCATCAACAGCTTCTTCCACTTTCCACTTCCTTCCCGTTTTCAGTGTGGGCTGAATGGACTTAACCACGTCATCAGCTGACTCGCGTAGCATCATTGCAAGCCTTGCCTTTCCAACTTTGTACTCTTCAACAACTGACTTGAAAGGAAGCAGAAGTTTTGACTTTTTGCAGTACAGTGCTACATCTGACAGACCTGGTGGTACTCCTAGCCATTTTCTCATGAACTTGTTGACCTTCTGCTCTATGGCTTCCACTGTACTTGTGCTTATTTCATATATAAGCAGTGGCCACAGCAACTTTGGTATCAACATGAACTGGAGGCACCACAGTTTGAACTTCCCCAGGAGTCTGCTTTGGTCTATGATCTGTAGCCCTCTGTCTGCCATTTCTATTGTCTGTTGCACTGCCTTTGAGTCTTTTAATGAGGCATCGTACACCCTGCCAAGACTTTTAACAGGTTCCTCAATGACAGTAGGGATTCTTTGGTTGGAAACCGTGAATATGACCTCTGCTATCTTCCCTTTCCTGACTGATAGGCTTCTCGACTTCTTGGGTTTGAAGCTCATTCTGCACCAGCTGACTAGTTCATCCAGGCGTGCTAACATCCTCCGGGCCTGATGTTCATCTGATGTCAGAATTGTTGTGTCATCCATGAATGCTTTGAGCGGTGGCATGAGACACATTCCACCGAGCTTTGGACCTATAGCCATTCCTTCAGCCGCATTGAGGATTACCTGCATAGCCATCACGAATAGTATCGGAGAGATGGTACATCCCATCGCAATTCCAACTTCAAGGCCAATCCACTTCGTTGTGTACTCTCTGGTTGAAAATCTGACAGCAAACCCTGCGAAATACAGCTTCAGCATTGCTGCAATCTCTTGTGGAACATGATACATTTCTAGGGCCTGCCACAACATCTGGTGTGGAACGGATCCATAAGCATTCGCTAAATCCAACCAGATTACATGGAGGTTTGTTCTGTCAGACTTTGCCTTTTGGATTGCTTCCCATATCATTGTGGCATGCTCTAGACATCCTGGTGTACCTGGGATACCTCCTTTCTGAATGGTAGTGTCAATGTACCCATTTGCCAGGAGGTATGTAGTGAGTCTTTCCGCCATCACTGAGAAGAATATCTTCCCTTCCACATTGAGTAGTGAGATTGGCCTGAACTGACTGATGTCTGTGGAATTTTGCTCCTTCGGGATGTAGACTCCGTTCGCCTTTCTCCATTCCTTGCTTACAAGCTGGGTTTTCCACGCACTCTTCAGTAAACGAAGCAGTCGTTTGAGCACCTCAGGGCATCTCTTATACACCACATATGGAACACCATTAGGACCTGGAGCTGACTTGCATCGAGCTTTCTGGACAATGCTTTCTACCTCTTGCACCGTTGGGGGCTTGGTGTTAAATTCAGCTCCTGGCTTACTCGGCCATTTAAGGCCTGCCATGCTGCTGAGCGGCTCATCTTTGCGACCATCTGAATATGTCATTCCAAGGTGTTCTTCCAGGTCTTCTTTCCTGATGTTTAGCGTACCCGACCGTGGCTGCTCAAACAGTTCTTTGGCAAACTTGAAGGGCTCCCTGAAGAATCTTTCCCTATCCATTCGAGTCTTCCTTTTCTTCCTGCACAACCTTTCTGCTCTACAAAGGGCATTATGTTGGCCTTTCAGGTGCTCCCAAACCTGTCGTAACCCTTCCTTCTCTGCGGCAACTGCGTTTTTGAACAGTTTTCGGGCATGCTTCTTCTGTTTTCTGATTTCTTCTATTTTAATTTGTCTTCTGCTTTTTCGTGGTGGGTTACCTTCCCTTGCCTCCCTCACTCCGAACACTTTGCGACAGTGCAGATATATTATGTCGCCGAAGATTTCCAGCTTCTTTTCCAAAGTTATCTGCTTCAGGTTGTTATCCAACTCTTTTGCCAAGGCTTCGTCCAGCTGTTCCCAAAGCCCTTTTGCACTGGCGGGTGGAAACTTGATTGCATCTCTCTTCCCGTCCAAGAAGTGTGTGAGATCATCATCAGGCAGATCAACTTGAATGTACTCAGCACTGTGGATTGACTCCTGGCTGCGTTCTTCTAACGTCTTATCCGTCGAGACAGAGCGCTGTTGATCTCCCCCTGATGACCTCCCACACCCCTTTTTCGTTCTGTGGATTTTCATTCCTCTCTGAGTAGAGAATTCCCTACCACAGGCACATGGAAACTCCAGCCGTTGTTCAGAGCTCGAAGTCCGTGTAACGGGTCTGGTCGATTCCAATGAGGCGCCTGTGGATTCATCATTCTCCCCCCCTTTCGGTGAATCCTGGGGGCATCTATCGTTTTTGGGTTCTATAGCAATTGAATACAGCTTACGGGGTGCTAACCCGGTCAGCCGGTTTCTAGTCTTTCCCAGTGTCATCTGTCTTTCCAGAAGTCAATCGGTCTTTTCCCGATTGTCACTGGTTTGACCATGTAACTATGATAGGAAACTCTTTACAGAGCGATACAACAGGAAGCAATCTGATCATCAGAAGAGTCCCCCCGTCCGACAAGTGTTTCGGCCCTATATACTCCTTTACACTCTAAGGGGGGCGGGCCCACTTGGGTCATGACTCCCAAGCGTCTCAGCTTCCTGTTGTCTTGCATCAAAAATGAACCCATTTCACTTATGGTAGCAACTTTAAATTCCACAACTCCGCCAGCCGTGGAGGCAATTGTGAAAGTAACAAAGAGAAGACAAATTATTCCGTTCGTTCCGTCGCACACACTGAGACACCAGCGCGAAGTCAACGAGTCGCCACTGCGCGTTCCCCACTGGACTTTTGATACTGACACCCCTTATAGTATACACCGCTTGTCGCCCCTGAGTCGCAGCCCGTTCACTAGTCCACCACAAACCTCAGCGTATTGTGGACTTAGAAAAATTCCTGGTGTTTTCTGTACCGCAGCGTTTATTGTTACGATCTCCATTCCCCATTGCGGTTGTTCCACAGCCAGCCTGATGCCTTTTCGGCAGTTCTAATTCAATTTGGCTTGTTTCAGTGTCTGATATGTCTACTACCCTAGAAGTGATCTTGGCCACAGGAACTATCCTGTCACTAAATATTAACATTCACAATATAAAAGACACGTAACACCCACGACATTAAGAGATACTCTATACCACTTAATCATTGTCCGCAACACTGGGTTATCAACCTGTATTGTTAAATGTGTTACTCAGCCTTTTATGTACTCTACATTTTAGTTTTGTAAAAATAAACCTTTATTTAATGAGTGAGGGTGGTAAACCATAAGTCAGAAGAGTTCAGGACCACCACTGGTGTAAGACAAGGTTCATATCCTGTCACCTCATCTTTTCAAACTCCTCAGGGACCATGTCATCAAAACATGTAAGGAAAGGACTAACAAGTATTCAGCAGGGTACTGGAAGATGAGACGGGTCTGTATTTCAGAGCTAGCAATACAATGTTGCCCTGATTGCTTAATCAGAGGCACATCTTCAATCCAACCTGCAAGTCTGGATGGAAGAGCTGGAGATGAGATGGATGGTCATCAGCAGCTTCAAAACAAAAACCATGGTGACATCACAAGAGGAAAGAAGGCGTCAGATTAAGCTAGCAGAACAGATCCTAGAGCAGGTCAACCAGTTTAATTACATCAAAGCTGTAATAGACTGGAAAGGAGGCTTCAAAGAAGAGTTAGCTACCTGAAGAGCAGCAGCTGGGAGTCTTTTTCCAGGCCATAAACCAAGGATTTTTCAGCAAAAGTTAGCAAGTAAGAAAAAAGATGGCTGTATAATGCCCCACTTATATTCCAGTCTTGACATATGGATGCGAGTCATGGGCAATTACTACAATCCACAAAAAAGCCAGATTCCATTCTTAGAAATGAGGTATCTGAGGGAGATGGTAAAGTGACAAGAAGAGATATGGTCTGCAACCAGAGGATATGGCAAGGCTTCAAAACCCTGCCACTGCAGACTCAAGTAGAACAGTCTCAACTGTGATTATCTGGCCATGTCTGCAGAATGGAAGAAGATTGGCTACTATGACAAGTATGGGAAACTAAAAGCCAGGGATGACCGAGTCCACAGGGAGGACAACATTAAACAATCTCGGAATGACTGAGGACTGGATTGGAACCAGGCCAGAAAGAAGACAGCCAATAGGATAGTATGGCGCTCCCTCTTCGAAATGTGAACACCTCATGACAGAAGAGGGATGACTAAGTAAGTAATGAGTGAGTCACAAAAATTGGTTGTTGCTCTTCACCCTGTTAGTTAATACAAAACGTACCTATGGTGCCACAAAGGTCAAGGACCCTTGTTATAGAGATTTGCTTTTTTTTTTTTTTTTTGTCAATAAACAATTTTTCACTTTCCATTTCTGCCTTTTACCCCCACCCTCATTTCCAATATTTCTGTGACCCACAGTTCCTATCTCTCCCTTGGGTCCACATCTGTATAATACCTTTCACACTAGCAGTTAACAAACCCTAATCTTAAAATAACTTCTCAAATTAACAAAAAGAAAATGAGAATAAAAATGACAGAACACACTTGACTCACTCTCACTGCCCAGAGATATGAGTAAATCACAGTTAGACAAGATTTTAACTCTTAGACAGGAGCAATGCTAACAGTGTTAGTTCATTTATACACCTGTACTGCAGCAATGATGACAGAAAAGAATTTAAGTTATTAATAATAATTTAGAATTTTTTCATTTTAATCTAGTTCAGGAGTTTGCAACTGGTCAATCATAATTTATCAGTAGATCACATGTGGTGACTCGATAGATCTTTAGGTGTTAAAGGAAATAAAAATAACAGAAAGAAAAACAAGAACGGAATGATAATTCTAGACCAACGTTATGGACTCTTTATCTCTCAAGCATGATCCAGTTAAAGATTTTCCTTGACACTGATAGTAACATTCATCATGATCCAGTTAAGGGGAGGTTTAACCCCCAAAAATGAAGAATTTCATTAAAATATCAAATTTTAGATATATATTGCACTGGAAAGTACATTCATTTGTCCACATTTCTGTATGTTTATTTTCACTAAAACCTTTGTGGATGATTTTATATAAATTTTTAAAGTATGTCAGGTAAGCGTATTTTTACCTAATTATAGTTATATATGCAAAATATACATTGGTATATCTTCACTTCTAATGCATGGATTTTAATTTTTGGTATTCATTTCCCTGAAGCAAACAGAATTAAAGTTTTTCAAACATAGTTTCATGTGTAAAAATAACTTTGACTGGCTCATTTTTATTAACCATGGGGTCCTTTGATGGGTCATCCAAATAATAACGTGGCTGAAGGTATTCCAGTAGAGTGGTAGGGTACCTCCTTACATGCAAATAAAGTTGCAGGTAAGATCGAATCACTGGATTCTGGTTTCTCCTGTGCAAGCTTCCATAAAATTGTAAGTAGAGTCCCGTTATATCTTTCCACTTGTCCATTGGATTGTGGATGATAAAATGTGCGGACGAGTGTATTTTTAAAAATACTAAAAACTTCCACCATCATTTTCCCTCTGAACTGTGAACCATTGTCAGTTAATATCTGATAAGGGTATCCTAATCATATTATTATTGAGAGCAAAGCCTCTCCTACATGTACTGAGGGTAGAGCAATTGCTTCCTCCCACATAGTACATGTCTACCAGAGAAAGGATGTATTTTTTCGGAAACTGACGAAAAGCGCATATGGTCTGCTGAAATAAAGAATTTAATTAAAAGTAAGCTGCGAAGTATGAAATAGCCCATGGAATCAATAAAGGAACATACCAGAGATGATTCCTACATAGCAAGGGGATACTGAAGTGGGTAAATTTTGTGTAAAAGTGTAATTCCTTCCTTTTTTCTTAATTTTCTCAAAACCTCATTTTTCACACAAATGTGGGCACGTTGCCCATAATTTTTCAAAAACTATTAGTGATGCAGCAGTAAATTTTGGGCCACGTGCTGTACACATAGTGCTCATAAAAATGAAAATAAAGGATATATGTTAACAAACTACAAAACTGTTAAGAAATAGCTAAGATACCCTCCTTAAAAATATCAACTATTTTTCGATTGGTATGTTAAAATTAAAAAAAAATCAGATATCAAACCAATCAAATTTATTTTAGTATAAAATCATTATCATATAATAGCCCCTTCAGTCATAACTGACTATGGGAATGCGCCCATGAGGTGGCAGCCCTCAGCTGCTTATTTTCCTGGTGCTCCTTTCGACGTTTTCTCCTCACCTCTGCTTCTTGTGTGAGCCTCTCTTCGCCCAATCTGAGGTGGTGCCGTAAATAGCATCGCCACTTATTGCGATCGGCAGCTTCATCCTCCCATGTTGCTGGATCCATGTCCAGTGCCCTCATATCTCTCTTGCACACATCTTTGAACCTCAGCTGTGGTCGCCCAACTGTTCTCTTGCCATCTGCTAATTGTCCGTAGAAGATATCTTTTGGGATGCGACCATCTTCCATGCGGCAAACATGGCCAAGCCAGCGAAGTCTGCGCTGTCTAAGCAGCGTATACATACTTTGAAGGCCAGCATATGACAACACCTCGACATTTGTCACTTTATCTTTCCACGATATGCCGAGGATGCGGCGTAGACATTATCATATATTAACAAATGAAACAGCCAAATTTTATAACTCAAGTTGTACTCACATTTGAGATATCTTGGGCAACAAAATACCCAAAAAAGCTAAAATTTGCCCATTTTCCGTTGTTTTTTCGCCATAGACTGCAAGTTTTTAGTATATACCTCAATGTTTTGTATTTTTTCAGTAATTTTACATGTATAAATGACCAGATATAGATATTAACTTAAAATTATGTGTTTCTCATTTTGGGGGTTTAACCTCACCTTAAAGATTTTCCTTGACACTGATAGTAACATTCATCATGATCCAGTTAAAGATTTTCCATGACAATGATAGTAACATTCATCATGATCCAATTAAAGATTTTCCATCACACTGATAGTAACATTCATCATCCAGCTTCAGCTCTCCAAGAAGCATACACCTTCAACAAACGTTTGCTGTCTTCTTTTCTTGTGCCTTCAGCTCACATCCTACTATGTCTTCCTCATGTCTGTCTCCAGTTCTCTTCTCCATGTGCTCATTGGTCTCCCTCTATCTCTCTCTCCCTGGTTACTATGGAACAAGGACTGGCCTGGTATTGCTATCAACAGGTTTTCTCAGTGTGTGCTCTATCCATCTCCAGTGTCTTCTTCTCATCTCTTGTACCACTGGTACTTGTTTGGTTCTTGTCATCTATTCCACATTCTATTATCTGCAAGCACCCATTTATGAAAGTCTAGCTTTTTTGGTTGTTGTCATTGTTTTCTCCAGGTTTCAGAGTCATGATGTACTGACTTGACATTGAACTGACGATTTTGATTTTTTTGCTGGGCTTAACTTTTTTGCTCTCCACATATTTCCCAATGCAATGAAAGCTCCTCTAGCTTTTTGTATTCTTATTTTGATATCTCTGTCAGTCTATCCTACTTGGTCTACATTACTGCCAAGGTATATGTATGATCTTGAAGGGGCATTTCTTCAAGTGCAATACTGTTATATTTGCTGTATTTATTATTATTATCTTTCTTTTCTCCCTGTGTATTTCCAGACCTACTTGCTGTAAACTCACACCAAGCACTTTCATTGTCTTGCATCTGATTATGGCTATGGGACAGGAGAGCCAGGCCATCTGAGAAATCTACATTATCAAGTTGTTGGATACCATTTCTGTTGACTAAAGTTGTTGGTTGAGGTCAATGCTTTCAATTCTGTCTTTGTCTCTTTAGAGACCAAGGGGAATTACATGGGGCATAAATATTTGACATACCTCATAGTCTGTTTCCTGCTTCATTTCTGTAATTAGATGTGTGACATTAGATTCCATATTTCTTTCAACCTGAAGGCAATGAAATATAGCAGAGAATGGGTATCATTTTAAGACTATGAAGGCACACTACATATATTTACACCAATATCTAAGCAGCATTACCTCACAGCAACAATCACTGTCAAATGGTGGGGCCTAATGCATGCTTTTCCATTACTTCATTCTCTCCTTTCCTTTTTCACTTTCAATATTTCTGTGACCCAAAGTTACTATCTTTCCCTATCTCCCCACCAGTTTAATGCATTTCACACCAGCAGTGAACATACCTTAATCCTCAAAGTTATCTCCAAACTTAAAAATAAAGGAGATCGCAGGGGATGATGTGGTAGATTTTTACATGATAGAAATTTAAAAAAAAAACGATAGCAAACTAAGGACTTACTCTTTGTCAAAGGCATTTAAAAGTGTGATATTCCCAGTATTAAAGATATCTGCTTTTTTCTGTGATCCACAGTTCTTATCTCTCCCTTGAGTCCACAACCAAGTCTGTGCTAGCGGTCCTTCTAAAACAAATTCGACGTGGCTTTTAAAGCGTTGGAATTCTTGGTGCAGGTCTTGAGCATGCCAGTCAATCCGAGGCTGTTCAAAGGTAAACCCCGTGGCCATTACTTTACCTGTTTGCGACGATGAACTGGCGGTAATATACCATCGTTAGGCCTATCGAAGTCAGGTCAAGTAGCCTGTGTTATCTTTGTAGGTGGAAATGCAGGTTTACTGATACTTAAGCCAATCTTGTTTTGCGCTAATGGAGATGTACTGGAGACATGGATAATATTCTGACACCATGTCACGTTATACACTGTCAGTTACAACAGAACATTCATGAAAAAAAACGAGACGTCAAATGTTAACTTCTTTATTTCTCGCACTGCTAATGCCGAACACCAGCATAGCTTCCCCTACTATCGGTCATTGTAAATGTCGAAACTAATACTCAATACATCGCAGTTTCCATTGATAACCTGTGAGAAGCTTTATTTAAATTCACTTTATTTATGAACTGCATAAGATAAGAATGGGATCCTTTATTTGAAGTGATGTTATCATTTGGTAAAATATAATTTAGTTCCAATTTTTCAATGCTTTGTTGAAAGAATTGCAGTAAGAGGGTTATGCTGCAGAGATGAAAATAACTTATATGCTGCACTTCTTCAACATTTTTAACACTCTAGAACCTGAAACAGATATGATTGTATCAAGGCAGATCTTTAGAGAGCTCAGTGTTTCTAAAGTAGATCCTCATATCACATAGGTTGTCTGCTGCTGATCTAGTCTATATTTTAAAACCATAAAGTGACTACTGTTACTGTTTTAGCAATCAATCTGAGTGAAGTTAAACAGCATGTGTACATGCTTTGGCATTTTTATCATAGTTTTGTAACGAATCACATGATTATGGTTTTCTTTAAATTACCACAGAAATGTGACAAGCCAAGTATCTACAAATTCTAAGTGTCCTGAGAAAATGAGTGTGTCACATTCCCTTAATAACATAATTGACAATTAAGTGAATTGAGTTCCTCCATGCATTTCCAACCTGTCGGGTACCTACTGGTATTAATGAACCTATTTTCTGAGTCGTTAATTGATACCAAGCTAATGCTGAAAAGGCAGGATGAGTTGTCTAACATAATTTTGATCATATAATTTAGTCTTAGTTCCTTTCTCCAAATTGAGGACTCCTACGGCCACCTCCAGAGCAACCCTAAATGTTGATCAGATTGCCCCTGTAACTGTACATAATGCTTGGTCCTGAATTCTATCATATTTTGACCAAATGGAAGAACGATTTCCTGCATGCTGCCATATCATGACTCCGTAAGGTGTGTATGTATGTAGTGCGGTGTGTTTGCACATAACATAAATTACGTGAGCATGATTTATTACAAAATTAGACATTGTATGCGTTGTGTATCATAATTGGGTAAAATCGCAATGACTGTTGCCAAATATTCCTCAGTGAATATGTGTATTTTAGGGTTAGGATTAGCCTAACCCTAACCCTAAATGTAAAATACACATATTCACTGTCGAGCGTTCGGCGACTGTCCTTGCGATTTTACCCATAATTGTTAGCTATAAGATGTGTAAATTGATATTTTTCGTTCATTTTAGTTGAAATTTGTTACGTTTAATAGTGGGTGTTTTACATTGTGTCGAAGTGATACGCTCACGTAAGACAGAATCGGAATACTCTTTATTTAGAAAAATACGCAATGTTCATTTCCAAGCCTGCCACACAAGTTCTGGATATAAACCCAGATTTTCTTCTAAAAAAAAACCCCCCAGAAAATCCCAGATTATGTTATGCCTCAAATACACGGCATAGACGATCCTTACACAATCTGTTAGTGCAACTTTAGCACAAATAAGCTGTGTGACAAACATTATCAAAATGTTCCTCAAATCAAATATAAAATGTTAGTTGTAACTTGTTACTGTTGAAAATTGTCACTTGTCAGCGACTCGGCATCCATGTCGACACCTTCTCCTTGGTCAAGATCATATGAATGAATTGACAACGTGGAATCTTGATTGCGGAGTTCTAAAATCTTTGCATATCTCTGCCAACAACGTCCTTCATGCACATCTTCCAACGATGCTTTTACTAGAATTAAACTTATGACAAACTCCAATCCTTCAGCTCGCTGTCTGTTAGCCATTCCTCACAAAAAACCTGCTGATACCATGGCTTCACTTTTTTACGCAGTGGCGTGTGTGTCGCCATGTTGCTATAACTACCTAGCGTACCTTCATCATCGCTTATTTTATAATCTCATTATAACAACAACTACCTAGCGTATCTTCATCATCGCTTATTTTATAATCTCATAATAACAAACAAACAAAAACAAAAAAAAAACAATATGCTGTTTATCTGCTTGAGTCTAAAATTTAAAAAGAATACATTAATTTTTTTTTTTTTTTTTTTTAAATACCCCTTCTGGGGTTCAAAGTGAGGTCTATTGAGTAAAATGTGTAAATTATGTGTGATCCCGGCCCTGGCTAAGACACTTTAACTCTTTCCGTCCATACTGGCGCGCCTTGCGCCAGATAGGACTTCCGTTCTGACCAATGACGCGTGGCGCGCCAGTGCGATATATGTCGAGTCTGAACGAAAAGTTATAAATACCTAGCAACTAGCTGGTTTTTAAATCATTTCATTTTATCCAGCACATATTTATGGACGTTTGTGAGTGAAAAACAAATTTGTGAAGCTAAAATTGTGTGTTTTATATCCATTTCTATTCCTTTGGTTACATACAAAATGGATCGAGAATCTTCGTCTAAACATCTGCTTTCAGCTGAACAAGCACGACGCTAATTTCTCAGTGGACAGAAGATAACTCGAGCGACACTGATTTTAGAAGTTAGGTTTAGTAATTCCAATGAAGACATTGTAAAGACTTTGTGTCAGAATATTCATGAAAGTGATCATTCTGAGGGCGATGTCGATCAGCTGATTGAACATGCATCAGGTAGGGCTGGTATAAAAAGAGCAAAACTTTCAGTCACTAAAGGAGAAGGATAAAGAGGCAAAATAACCATTGTGACCAAAAGTTAAGCTATGAGAACTGCCACAAGTCTAGAGGCAGGTGCATCCTCACTAGATGTCCCAGAGTGGTTAGAAATTGCTGAGGGGATGACACAAAATTCATTTAGATTTTGTCCAAAGAGAACACCAGGTGTGACTGAGGGGTTTGACCTGTCAACCCCATTGAAATGTTTCAGTGTTTTGTTTACAGATGAGGTTCAAGATTTCATGTCCCAGTGCATCAATGATTATGCCAGACTCAAATGTATTCAAAATAACCCTTCGAAACAATATTCATTGTATTCTCGGTGGACCAAAGTCACAGGCCATGAACTTGATAAGTTTATTGCTGTCCTAATAAATATTGGGATTCAGAAAAGACCATGCATTCGCGACTACTGGTCTACATCTGCAGAATTTTATACTCCTTGGTTTCTTCAGATGTTTTCAAGAAGTAGATTTGAAGCATTATATCATACAATGGCTTCATGCCTCTGAAGAAATATCACAAGGAAAAGAAAAGATTGAACCTTTTATGAACATGTTGTTGCAAAAATTTCAGAGTGCCTTTTACCCATTCCAAAATCTCAGTTTGAATGAAATGGTAATAGGGTATAAAAGCAGATGGCAATATAAGCAGTATAATCCAAGGTTTTCCTTGTATCTTCTCGGGCCAAAGTGGAAGCACATTGTCAAACCAAAAATGATAGATAAATACAACAATTCAATGAATGGGTGTGATCTCCTGGATCAAAAAGTTGGTTATTATGTCAGCGCTCTCATTATTATTGCACTGGATGTCCAGACCAGCTACATCTACACCCACAATGTTTTTATGACTACCATAAAAGCATGTGAATAGTGGCAAATTCTTCTGGGAAATGTAAAATAGAATATAGTTGGTGTAAATAATATTAGTCATAGTTGTTTGGTATTTACAGAAATTTGTGGTGTAGGAAAAAAATCATATAAATTATATATTTGAAGTGATTGTGGTAAAATGTGTTGTGTTTCAAAATGGATGTGCACTGATATTCTGAGATTTTTCTGCTATGGATTAAACTGGAGCTAACATATGTGAGTACAGTTTATTTATCTTTTTTCCAGTTATTTTTGATTAGGTCTACACTTCACATAACATGACAGACTCTTTTCCTACATCAAATAATTATCTACAGCATTTCACAAGATTCTTCAGCCAATTTCCCACATGTTGATGTATAACATCAACACCTAGTTAAATAAAATGTGTATCTATTGCCTGTTTTTTAAATATAACCTGAAGAGAAAAATTGCATATATTTTGAGCAGTTGTTTTTACAAACATATGTGGTTTTGAGAACAAAAATCATAAAAATTACATCTATGAAGTGATAGTGATAAACGTTTCTAGATATGTTTCAAACTAAATGTGCACTGATATTCTTAATATTTTATTGCCATACATTAATTGGGAGCTGAAATACTTAAATTTAAGTGTACAATTTTATTTTATTTTTTAAACATTTTTAAAATCAAGTCTACACTTCACAAGACATAACACACACCTATTCATATCAATTAATTATATGAATCAATTCATAAGATTTTCCAGTCAATTTCACACATTTAAATGTATAACATAAACACATAGTCAAATAAAATGTGTATCTACAACCTGTTTTTTTAAATATAACCTGAAGAGAAAAATTGCACACATTTTGACTGGTTGTTTTTACAAACATATGTGGTTTTGAGAAAAAAAACATAAAAATTACAATTAGGAAGTGATAGTGATAAAAGTTTCTAGATATGTTTCAAACTAAATGTGCACTGACATTCTGAACATTTTATTGCCATACATTAATTGGGAGCTGAAATATTTAAGTTTAATTATACAATTAAAAAAAAAAAAACATTTAACACTTTTTTAATCAAGTCTGCACTTCACAAGACATAACACACACCTATTCATATTAATTAATTATATGAAGCAGATCATAAGATTCTCCAGTCAATTTCACACATTTAAATGTATAACACAACTACCTACCGAACTTATGTATTTGTCCACTGTCTATTTTTAAAACCTCACCTGTCTGAAAAAATTGCATCCATTTTGGGGCCTGGGTAAAACCCAAAAACAGCCTGGGGGGGAATGAGTTAAGGGCTGGAACTACAGTGAAAACTAACTTTTGTTCTAATAACATTTTCAAACTTTTTATGTGCTCAATAGACACAGTGTATGTCCATGAACCAAATTCCACAGTTTATTTTGTTAAAAAACATGTGGTTACCATGGTAACCAAAAAAAACATCCGCCATATTGGATTTTCACCACTTTTCGAGAGCTAAAAACTTATGTTTCCCATTGACCAAACTTTATCAAATTGCACACACATGTTGTGACTGACAATTAAAACAATCTATCATATGCTTTTTTTGATAAGTTTAAAATTCTATTTTTAATGATTTTTTTTTTAAATTACACTTTATTTGTATGAAAAAAATGAAAAAAAAAATATTAAAAAAAAAATATATCAAAGCAAATTACCAAAATATCACAAAAGCATGTGACAATTTAAAGGTATATATGTGTACTACATGCATGCCAAATTTCAGACTGATCTATTAGATAGTTTGTAAAAAATAACATTTTTTGTTAATAAAATGTTAGTTTTGAGAAAAATGCATTTTAGTCACCGAGTGACTTATCTTGTCCAATATGCTCCATTCTGGGGGGCTGAATGTGTTTAAAATCCTCCAGGACTATATGCTGCACATCCTTCAGCTTCTTGCAGCTCCTTCTCTTGCCTTTATCTTGCCTAATTTTCTTCTTTCCTTCTACATGGTAACCCAAAAAAAAAACAACCGCCGTATTGGGTTTTTCACCAATTTTCAAAAGCAAAAATCTTATGTTTACCATTGACCAAACTTTATCAAATTGCACACACATGTTGTGAATGACAATTAAAACAATTTGTCACATGCTTTTGTTATAAGTTTAAAATTCTATTTTTAATGATTTTTTTAAAAAATTACACTTTATTTGTATGAAAAAAATGAAAAAAAAATATTAAAAAAAATATCAAAGCAAATTACCAAAATATCACAAAAGCATGTGACAATTTAAAGGTATATATGTGTACTACATGCATGCCAAATTTCAGACTGATCTATTAGATAGTTTGTAAAAAATAACATTTTTTGTTAATAAAATGTTAGTTTTGAGAAAAATGCATTTTAGTCACCGAGTGACTTGTCTTGTCCAATATGCTCCATTCTGGGGGGCTGAATGTGTTTAAAATCCTCCAGGACTATATGCTGCACATCCTTCAGCTTCTTGCAGCTCCTTCTCTCGCATTTATCTTGCCTAATTTTTCTTCTTTCCTTCTACATGGTAACCCAAAAAAAAACAACCGCCGTATTGGGTTTTTCACCAATTTTCAAAAGCAAAAATCTTATGTTTACCATTGACCAAACTTTATCAAATTGCACACACATATTGTGACTGACAATTAAAACAATTTGTCACATGCTGTTTTTGATGAGTTTAAAATTCTATTTTTAATGATTTTTAAAAAAAAAACTATATTTGTATGAAAAAATATTTTTTAAAATATTTTTTAAAAATTTATAAAAGAAAATTACAAAAATATCAAAAATGCAGATGTGTTACTTTAAAGATATAGATGTGTACTACTCATGATTATTTTGATAAGTTTAAAATTCTATTTTTAATGATTTAAAAAAAAAACTATATTTGTGTGAAAAAATATTTTAAAAAATATTTTTAAAAAATTTATAAAAGAAAATTACCAAAATATCAAAAATGCAGATGTGTTACTTTAAAGATATAGATGTGTACTACATGCATGCCTAATTTGAGACTCCTCTGTTAGATAGTTTTAGAGGAAAATCGTGCATTTTCGGCACAAATTTGAAAATCATAGCATGGGGGTAGTGCCGACAATATGCTTTTTGATACATCAAATGCATTTTTTATGTTATAAAACCTTGCTCAATCGATTCCTCGATGATTATTTAATAAAATGAGCTCAAAAGTAAAAAATCGATATTTTGTACGTAAAATCCAGTTTTCATTGTAGTGGAGCCCCTTAATCTTAGCCAAAAGGCCGAGAAGCGACTCTTCTTTGACTGAGTATTGTAAATGACAGCAATTAACAGAATAACAGGAAATATATATTTGATGTAAACGTATAAAAAACAACGTCATGGATATGGTTAAAAACAAAAATTAAATTGAAGTGGAATAAAAAATATATAGCAAATAAATTTTAAATTTCATTATAATATAAATATAATGTGTCATGCTCAGTGCACAGAATATACATACATTGTAAATGTCAATTGTCAAATATACCCAGATTAATGCAGATTTGGAAAAACAATACCTAGATATCCATACGGAAGTCAAAAAACGCAGACCTAGTAAAATATATCAACTGTGGCAACACTGTTCATATCCTTATTTTAAATATGTTGGGAGCCGCGCTAGTGTAATGGCTACGGCGTTGTACTGGCGACCAGGTTTTCATTGTTCAAACCCGGGCGTCAGCGTTTGAAGGAATGTTTCTTCTTCTTAGATCCGTAACCACTGACCGTCAAAGCAGTCAATGGCCATCACGCCTAGTGGCGTCTTGTAGGGCAACAACAAATTGATTCCACTTTGCTCGGTCGGGGCCATCCTTCGTACAGTGCCCCAACTCTGGTTCATTCTTTGCATCTCAGCCTCCACAGTCCTCCGCCAAGTTGTTTTTGGTCGGCCTCTCTTTCGTTTTCCTTCAGGGGTCCAAAGCATAGCTGTTCTTGTTATGGCATCGGGGTCTCTTCTGAGGACATGACCAACCCAGCTCCAGCGTCTACCAGCTATGATGATGTGCATGTCCTCTTGCTTGCTACGAGTAAGCAGATCTTGGTTGGTGATGGTATTCGGCCAAAAGATTCGGAGAATTTTTCTTAGGCATGTTGTGTGAAAAGAGGACAATTTCGACATTTCCTTCTCTGTAACTCTCCAGCATTCCGCACCATAGAGAAGCACAGAAAGCACACAGCTCTGATATAATCTTAATTTTGTGCTTGTGCTGTATTGGGAGGACTTCCAGATGTTGTTTAGGCTAAAGAAGGATGTTCTTGCCTTATTCATTCTGATGTTGATGTCTTTGCCTGCCCCACCGTCTGGTGTTACTATGCTTCCTAGGTATGTGAAGGTATCTGTCTGTACCAGTAGCTGATTCCTTACTGATATGGGCTCAGGGTTGCTCACATTGAGCGTCATGACCTCAGACTTCTTTAAATTGATGTTCAAGCCCACCTGCTGGCTAAACTTATTAAGTCTATCCGTTTTTTCCTGGATGTGTTGATGTGAATGTGCTAGTTGTGCAATGTCATCTGCATATTCCAGATCTTCCAATGTAGAAAATGTAGTCCATCATATTCCTCTTGGACTGCCCTGTGTTGTCTGGCGCATCACCCAGTCTATGACTGTTAAAAATAGAGTGGTTGATAAGGGGCATCCCTGTCGTACTCCTGTCTTCACCTCGAAGGTTAGGTTGCTCTGCCCAACACTACACGTAAAGTTGGCATAGAGGCTTTTTATGATTGACCCTATGCAGTTTGGAATTCCATAAGCCCTCAGTATTTTCCATAAACTGTCCCTATGTATGTTGTCAAAAGCCTTTTCAAAATCAACGAAGTTTATGTAAAGCTGTCTTTGCCATTCTGTGCACTGCTCTATAATGTTCCTGAGAGTGAATATATGATCTACACATCTTCTGTTCTTTCTAAATCCTGCTTGTTCTTTCCTCAGTTTGTGGTCTACTGCCTTTGAAATTCTCTGTATAATTATCCTGCCTAGTATTTTGCTGGGAACTGAGAGAAGAGTGATTCCTCTCCAATTATTGCAATCTGCAAGATCTCCCTTCTTGGGCAATTTGACAATTACTCCTTTGTTCCACTCTGATGGTGTTGTCCCCGTTTTCCACACTTGTGCAAATAGTGGTTCTAATAGTTCTGCTGCTATCTCAGGGTCTGTCTTAAATAGCTCTGCATTTAAGTTATCATGACCCGGAGCTTTGCCGTTCTTTAACCCTTTGATTGCTGTGATGATTTCTTCTTTTCGTGGAATGTCTGTATTTACATCTAGATTGTTTTCAGCCTCAGGAACATTCAATTGTGTCTCTGGTGGTTTCTTGTTCAGAGTTTCTCTGAAGTGCTCTGCCCATCTTGTTTCCTGTCTCTCTGCTGTCGTGATGAGATTACCTTGCTTATCTCTTACAAATGTAATATTGTTTGAACCTCGTTTTCCACTGATGAATTTAGTTATTTTGTATACTGTGCTTTGTTCATTTCTCAGTGCTGCCTCCTCTGCCTGACCTGCAAGATCGTCTAGGCAATTTCTTTTGTTGGCTCGGGTTTGACGTTTAACTTCCTTGTCCAGCTGACTGTACTGTTCGCTATATAGTTGCTTTAACTTGGGGGACTTCGCTTCTATTTTCTTTCTTTTCATTTCCTTTCTCATCTTTATGGTGTTTAGTGTTTCTGGTGTTATCCAGTCTTGCTTCTTCCTTTCCTGGAATCCCAAGCATGATTTGCTGCTTTCCTTATATATTGTTGAAATGGTGTTGAAATTCTGGTCTATATCATCAGTCAATGTATTCTCCTGGCTTTTGGCAAATTGGTATCGTTTCTTAATGTCGGCGGCAAAAGCTTTTCTGGTAAGGGGGTCCTTCAATATGCTGATGTCAAACCTTTTCTGTGTATTTACAGTTGGTCTATCCCTTCTTAGTTTCACTTTCAATTTTGCTACTACTAAATGATGATCACTTCCCACATCTGCACCTCTTCTTACCTTCACATCGTGTAATGCATGTCTCCATCTACCGTTAACCATGATGTGGTCTATCTGGTTTCTGTCCCGACCATTTGATGATTCCCATGTTAATTTGTGAATTTCTTTATGTGGGAAAAGTGTTCCTCCAATGACCAGGTTGTTAATGCTACAAAAACTTATTAGTTTATCCCCATTTTCGTTTGCTGTTCCGCTGCCGCATTTCCCCATTGTTCTTTCATTATATGTATTGTGTGTACCAACTTTCGCATTGAGGTCTCCCATTACTATAACGAGATCATATCTAGGTGTGTCTTCCATTTCTTTCTGCAGCTGTTGATAGAATTCATCCTTGACCTCCTCATCGCTATCATTCGTTGGTGCGTAGCATTGTATTATTGTAGTGTTGGTGAATCTCCCTCTCAATCTTAATCTTATCAGTCTATTGTTGATGGGTTTCCATTCCAGTAATGTCCTTTCTATCCCTTTCTGTAGAATAATGGCTACGCCTTCATTGTGCTGTCCATCCTCTCTTCCAGAGTAAAGTACTGTTTCTCCTGTTGCTGTTTTAACTTTTCCTGCCCCTGTCCATCTGCTCTCACTTATCCCTAGGATGTGTAACCTATAGTTTCTCATTTCTGCCGTGACCTGTCTTAGTTTACCTGTCTCGTTCATTGTCCTGACATTCCAAAATCCTATTCTTGTATCCTGTTTTGCGGCCAGGACATCCGTTTTCATGTCAGTGGCTTCCTTTTGGCTTTCACCACTGACAGTCATACAAGCCACAGACTCCGAATGTCCATCCCGCAGCAAAGTTTCTTCATTTATTGTTGTTTCCGTAACTTCATTGTTTTTTTTTACATAGATAGGGGTGTCAGCCCTATGCTAAAACCCCCAACCTGGAGGACCAGGGTACCAGCTTTTGTCTGACCCCTACCCACACAGACCAGTCCAGCTTGGTTGAACCTACCAGGAGTAAAACTCCCACTGGCATAGCTCTGGGGATTGTCAGGGTACGCAAGCTGCCATACCGCTACAAGGTATAGGTACCATTGATGGCAGAAGGAATGTTTACGACCGTAAATTTGACAGAATAACCCGAACGGCTCCTGCACATAAATCCCGTGTGGATGGGAAGGAGCGAAGATCCTGACCGGGTTGGAAGGAAAGTTCACTGACCCCCCAGCATCGCAATGACATGTCATTTGGTCAAAAGAGCTGGAAAGCTCGAGTGCCGCTGGTTAGAGGGAAAAAAAATTAAATATGTATCGTCAGCAGTGTTGCTACCTTGAATTTTGGAAAGAAAATCTAGTTTGTACCTTACAAAACAACTAGATACACCTATATCTTTAATTTTGGGCTACGTCTGGACGCCATGGGCTATCTTAGGCGTTTTAGGCTACTTTGGGCTATTTTGGGGAAACAATCGGCGAAAACCGAAAGTTGATCTACGTTAGGGTGACCAAATAATAATTTTTTTTTTTTTTACAAAGAGGACACTTTCTGATTTTTGACTTAAAAAGGACAAAGGAGGACACTTTTAAAGTAACGAGTATACAAAGGAGGACTCGTTAATTTCACTAATTTTCTTCTTCTTCTTCTTCCTCGTTCATCCTGAAAAGGACGTTGGTTGCGTATTGTCTGTTTACAGCGTAGCTGCGATATCTACGCCTTTCGGCCGGCACATCCGACTTCAGCACGGCATTTTTGGGGACCGGGTTTGCCTTCCCTCTTCGATCCCTACTCTCTCAGCCAGACTGCAGTGATGCAGCCTGTTTCCAGGACCACCACGTGGAGGTGGAATAGGGTCTTGGTCAGCTCTGATTTGCTGACCCTGACGCCAGCAGTGAAGCTATGGGTCGCTGACTGCATTCTCTATTGCTGCGTCTTCGGGTCCCATTTCAATATATATATTTTATCATGATTCTGTACATACATGTATTTCACTAATTTAATACATATATGTACAGAATCGTGATTTTATATATATATATATATATATATATATATATATATATATATATATATATATATATATATATATATATATATGTGTGTGTGTGTGTGTGTTTTACTGCTGTGTTTTTTTTACTTTATGTTACCGGCACTGCTTATATATGGTGATGTCAGAACTGTCGGGCTTACTGACAGTGGCCGACGTATTTCTTTGTTACGCGAATGTGATGTGGGCCGTTGCTTCGCCATGAAAATGAAAATGAAGACAGGACAATCGTAACGGTAACGACTGGGTCGTAAGGCTGAATAACTTGTGATAAACAGATGTTGGACTCATAGGATGTATGGAGACGGTATATTTTTTATTAAGTACGAATGGTAGACATCATCGGCAGGAACAGTTCAGAAATATACGATCATTCGGTCGACATCATACATCATTAAGTAAGCATTGATATGACCGTTGAATGACTGCACTGGCCGTTGCATCATCAAGGTCAACGGCATGACAGAATACATGGTTCTGACGAATGGTCCATGTTCATCTTTACGTATACATCTTAATTTCAATAATAATTTACTAGACCTTTATGTAGGATAAGAGATCCTCTCCCGTCATGCGCAACTGCAGCAGGAAGAGCGGGAAGAGGGTGACCACAGCTCAAGGTAGTTACAGTAGTCGGTTCGAACAAAGTAGTGCATTGGGGGCATCCAGTTGCTCTCCCAAAGTCAAAGGCAGAACATGTGACAGCGCTAGAGTTTTTATTATCATCAACCTGTTTACAGGCTCCCTGAGATTCTTGCTGTCCAGCGTTTGCCTGCTGATATCTCTTTTTTGTGTTGAGATCTACCGCGACTATTAATGCTTCTGAAATTATCATTGTATTCTCTATTGTAACTGTTATCCTGGTTTGAATCCCAGTTTCCATAGTTATTATTATCATTTCCACATTGATGAGAACATCTATTAGTTTGGTTTTGAGGTCTCCGCGAAGAATAGTTTTGATAACCTCTATTATTATTACCTCTGCTAAAATGTCTATAATTATTGAGTACAGAATAACGAGGACTGTCAGCCCGTCTCCAGTTCTTCGAAGAAGAACCGCTATGTGATTGATTGCCCAGATTCATGTCAGTGATTGCCCAGATTCTGATTCGTAATTACGGTTACTTTTCCTGTTAAAATTTTGTAGAGTACCCTGAAATTTACGAAGGAAGTTTGGGCCATATGGTGCTGCCGAAGTAACTGACAAACCTTCCTTCACTTTAGAATTGCTAATGGTTACATGAGGGTGCGCAGTGACATACTGGCAACAATATTCTTCCATTTCTTTTATGTTTTTAGGCGTACGCTCATGAAGGAAAGCAAGAAAAGACTCATTGACAGAAGACATAACTTTGTCTGTAAGTAGTAAGTCCATAAGTGCTTCAAATGTATGTTCTGTCTTAGAAAGCTCAACCCAACGTGTAAACATGAGACGCATTTTTGCAATAAATTCAGAGAATTCTACTCCAGTTTCTAGCAACGTATTTTTGAATTGAAGACGGTAGCCGTCTTCGTTAAGTTGGTATTTCTTTAATAAGACCGCCCTGACAACCTCATAATTGTTCTTGTCAGGCTCATCTACCATGCTTAGCATACTCAGAGCTTCACCTTTAAGTATATTTGACAATTGATCAACATAAAGTGATTTATCTATATTATGTTTTTTACATGACCGGTAAAATCTGTCCAGATAGAACGTTATTTCGTCACTGGAAGCATTGAAAGCTGGTAGTTTAATCTTGAAAGTACTAGAATTAGACTTTTCAGAAGATGACACTTTATTTGGATCATTAGCATTACCCATGTTCATCAACTTTAACTTCTCTAACTCCAAAGTTAAGAGTTTTTCTTCGTGCTCCATTTTTGCTTTTACTTTTCTCTCTTCAGCCTCTCTTTGTAACTTTCTCTCTTCAGCTTCAGCTTCTTTTTCTAACTTTCTATTTTCAGCCTCTATTTGCATTCTCTTTCCTTCCGACTTTAATGCCTTGGCATATTGAACAGTCACAAATTCTTCCAACTTATCACCAGTCTTTCCAAGGGATTTCCTTTGCTCAATAAAGTACTCAAGTGTAGACATAATGTCTAATAATATGAGTCCAAAACCTGAAATAATAAATTATCTTATTCCAACCTTAACGGTAACAAGTCTTAAATAAAGTACTTGTATAATCACATTACATCATCCCAATATCTGTGGGAGACAAGTCTTTGGCAAAGAACTTGTATAATCAACTGCATAATAATAACACCACCAGTCAATTATTTATCATAAGTGCACTACACAGCTAATAGTGCATGACCAAATATGTCTATCAATAGTGAATGACAACAAAGAGCAATGTAAACAATGAACAAAGATCAAAGACAATACGAAAACATTCGCAGAAGTCAACTAAATATACAGCAAAACTAAGAAAATATCACAAAGAATGTGATGATAACTGCGAAAAACATACAACACATAACACCACAGTGTATAAACATAAAGTTGTATAAAACTAAACAATAGAAAGAGGAGGCCTACAAATACAAACAAATCAAAACAAAACTAAAGAACAGAAAAAATATGACGAAAACAACGGAAGGTACAGTTCGTCACACCTAAACAACAATAGCAACGAATGTCGCTAGCAAATTTCACAAAGGAAATTTGCAGAGTCCCTACAGAAACGCTGTTATAGGACCTCTGTAACGTGGCATACCCTTATAACAGATTCCGCTCAACCGAAACCCGCTGAAATATAAACACATATAAACGACATGTAACATATAAACATGCAGCATATAAATTTTGTGCAAGAAGGCTTAGTTAAACAATACAATGGCACAGTCCACAAACAAACAGGCCACTTATCTTTAGCAAATCTTATCGTCAAAATCGCAACGACCAGGAAGTAATCAGCATTCTAAAGATTCGATGATCCAACGCTGATCAAACTTCTGAACTTGCATCGCCCAAACTGTAATGACGACAGTACTTGACCTTCTGATGTCAACATAAACAATCGTATCGGTACTTGTCCTTCTAATGTAAGTATAGACAATCGTATCGGCACTTGTCCTGCTAATTTAGCTATAGACAATCGTATCGGCACTTGTCCTTCTAATGTCACTATTGACACTCGTATAGACACTTGTCCTTCTAATGTCACGATGAACTTGACAATGTGACCATGAAAATCCCAACGAGCTGGCACACCATAAATGTTAAAGCAATTAAATGTTAAATGCTGTTTATTTGGGGGTGGTGCTGAAGAAACCATAATAGCCGGTCATATAATGTTAGAACGGGGGTTCTTGTCAAAGCCATCGTAGATGTGTAGACTGACACTAGATGTTGCGTCGTATCAATGTAGGCCACTATAAATAACACAGGTCTTGCTCAGGCATCGAAGGTGTAAGTGCATCGTAGGTGAGTGAGTGTCAAGTTGACCTGGAGACAATGTTTTGACGGATATAGGTCACCAGGCATAGAGGTGCTGACAGGGGTGTCACACAAAACTCACTCTCAAGTGTGTATACGCTTGATCTCTATAGATTCTTCAAGAGGAGGTGGTTGATGTGATATGTGGATAAGTAATCATCAATGGATGGATGCGAATGCGTGTATAGGTTCTGACAGGCCACAGTCCATCCACACAACCACATGTAGAAGTCAGTAATTGTGGACAACAGCTGACGTTTCATTGATTTATTGACGATACAAGACAATGGACGTTCATCATCATATAAATAGTCAGTACGATACTTGACGACATACAGCATAGCAATGGTGAATAATATAATTGGCATCAATGCATCATAGACTACTGTAGATATATTCAGGTGCTTAAACCATCATCCTTTTCTAGCTACAGCCAAGATATCTAGATGTTGGAGATTAAATCAACTCTCCCTTTCTGACCCCCAGCAAGACAGACATATCTTCTGGAGTACATCAGGCAATGTCCTCTAAGTTCTTTTAGTAGCAAAGGTGTCAAACCTTGACCGACGTGATACCGCCGGAGCAACAGAGTTCAACAAACAGATAGCCCTGGAGCATGCACCAACCCGATGCATAAAAAGACATGGTGATTCGTGAGCTGAAACTTCTCATGACAGTAGACTCTTTCCCGCCCAGTGGGAAAGTTAGCAAGCAGACTACAAAATGTCAATCATAAAAGCTGGCGACAAATAATAATCATATGAAGAGCAATTACCTTTCTTCAGAAATAAACACCACAACTCACACGCCTCCAGGCGTTTAGAATCACATGGGGGAAATAACCTGTAGATAAACTAACAACACAAGAGGACTTCCATTTCCCCCGTCAAAAATGATCACGGACGCTGAAACGCGTCTCACTCTGATCGAAACCACTGCTAGACTCCTCGAACGGAAGTCTTTCTCAAACCCCCTTAAACTCGACACATGCGCAGTAGCGCTTGACCCCTGAGTTAAACTCAAACGGGACGATGTTGGACACATACCAAGCAAAGATACTGACCAGATCGAGCCTTATATGGTCAGGGAATAAACATCAACTCTGGTTGCAAACATTCCAAGAAAAGCTGACCTATACGAGCCATATAAGGATAACAACCAGACATAGATCTAATAATAGATCGCCAGGTTAAGACACAAGAGCGGGTAACAACCATTGTAAAAATGTAACCTCCGATAACCAAGAGTTACGTACCTTTGATTACAAAAAATTAAAGTGTACAAACAAGACAGGTAAATATATATTGACTCAGAAAAATCTGTGCGTAACAACTATCAACAGGTTTTCCTTTATCTCCCTCTACTTCTCTCACCCTGGGCATTTCACAACAATAATACTTCCTTGTAACAACTATCAACAGGTTTTCCTTTATCTCCCTCTACTTCTCTCCCCCGTGGGCATTTCACAACAATAATACTTCCTGATAACACTATCAACAGGTTTTCCTTTATCTCCCTCTACGTCTCTCCCCGTGGGCATTTCACAACAATAATACTTCCTGGTAACACTATCAACACGTTTTCCTTGATCTCCCTCTACTTCTCTCACCCTGGGCATTTCACAACAATAATACTTCCTGGTAACACTATCAACACGTTTTCCTTTATCTCCCTCTACTTCTCTCCCCCGTGGGCATGTCACAACAATAATACTTCCTGGTAACACTATCAACACGTTTTCCTTTATCTCCCTCTACTTCTCTCACACTGGGCATTTCACAACAATAATACTTCCTGGTAACACTATCAACACGTTTTCCTTTATCTCCCTCTACTTCTCTCCCCCGTGGGCATTTCACAACAATAATACTTCCTGGTAACACTATCAACAGGTTTTCCTTTATCTCCCTCTACTTCTCTCACCCTGGGCATTCCACAACAATAATACTTCCTGGTAACACTATCAACAGGTTTTCCTTTATCTCCCTCTACTTCTCTCCCCCGTGGGCATGTCACAACAATAATACTTCCTGGTAACACTATCAACACGTTTTCCTTTATCTCCCTCTACTTCTCTCACACTGGGAATTTCACAACAATAATACTTCCTGGTAACACTATCAACAGGTTTTCCTTTATTTCGCTCTACTTCTCTCACCCTGGGTATTTCACAACAATAATCCTTCCTGGTAACACTATTGTAGAGCCCTTTTTAGTAGACCTCTACACTCCTTTACAGATGAAGGTAGTATCATATTGTTAATATGTTGCCCTACCTCTGTAATAACTTTGCGCACCGACTTACATGAGAGTAAGTCTTATTGGTGAGTTTGATTTCTTTAGCGCACGGTTGTGCACTAAGACGTATAGGGGTTATGCAGACCGCACGTGTATCTAGACAGTCAGTTGACGTCATGAATGGCTTTGAGAAGCAAGAATCCCAAGTTCCAATGACGAAGCTTTGGGAGTTCGAGACCCGTGTTTTGGGTAAAGTAATTTCTATTGAGACCCGGTCCTGCGGATTAGCAGTTGTAGCCGGTGGTCATCCACGTAAGTGCTGAATCGTTGGAAGAGCCAACTATATACTCATTGTGATAAAAATGATCGTTTCTCCACAGGCGTGAGTATCTAGTCGATAACAGGTGACTAGCCTGTACCGAAATGGATTCACAGCTGAAGATATATTTTTGTATGCCAGTAAATGTCTATCAAGGGGGATCGGCGGTAATACCGTGGATCTACGTTAACCATATAATATTAGGAAGCCGTTGGGGTCAGTCACGGCTAATACAAGAGGTAATTCAAGTATCTATGCCTTAGTAACTTTGCATGCAAAAAAGTATTTAGTAGGAACCTGCACCTACGTTATAATATGTTTTATTGATGAGGACTTCTTGAGATCGGGATCTTAGATACTACCAAGTATAATGAGAATCTCTTGTCCTTGAGAAAAGGTCAAATAACCTTGTACTGACTACTTCATGACCTTTATGACTATAGATGTATGTACTCGGAGACCTAGTCAGAATTTGCTGGAGGATTCTCCTGAGACTATTTATTTGAATTATTATTGAGGACATGCGTCCATAATCATCATGTTCAACTATCTATTAACCGTCAACGTTGAGTGTTTCGTCCTGTATGATGTGATGTCAATAAACAATGTATGAACTTTCAATTAACGAGTTTGGACTATCACAGTTTTGGCACTTGTTGATGTGCCTACGTTGAGCTTGCATCTTGTTGCATCAAGTTGATACATTCGCGGAATTTGCACGATTGACTCAATAACATATCTACCAACAAGATAGACATACCACCAATAGTATTAGCAACAGCTCTCAACAATATAAAGCAGCTCAACAATATGGTGGCGCAGTATGCTTTGAAAACATCCAGTTTTCATTAACGGAATCGAACCCAAGCCTTCATTCCAACTCGGTTGAATAGAAATATGGCATCTTTCAAGGCGACAACAACCTGGACCTTGCAGCACTTCTAACGGTCATCACAAGTCAAGGACAACCCAGGGACTTCAACTGTCAAGTTTCGACATTGTACTCTGGCTTTATATTTCGTCACATAGATGCCTCATACATGCAGTCCTGGATGCGAGGAATATTGTTTTTCTTTAGCCGGTTGAGATAAGTAAAAACGTCGTGTTGTGATTACACCGTTTTACGTGTAGCTGCATCTTGTCTAGTAATATGTCCACTACTTTTTATTCATGTTTAATATGTCCACTACTTTTTATTCATGTTTCATGTTGCATGTTCTATGTTTGATGTTTCTCGTGGGAGGTAGGGAGGTCGATCTGACAAACGAGATTCATCTCGAAGCCGATTCGGGCTCTTTGTCAGATGTTCTATAGGTTTTGAATTATAAGTTTCAATTGAGCGATAATTCCGGTTCAAGGCTAGAAACCTTGCCGTAGTTCAGATCGCTACTTGCTTCTTATGATAGCATTTGTTTAGCTGTTCCGTCAAGTTTTAATCGTTGTTTTTGGTAGCTATTTTTACTCGTACCTTAGTTTTATGATGTATTTTGTTTGTATTATGCGTCCTTCTAACCTGACTGTCGTTCAGTTTCTTACACCATTGATGTCTATACACTGTGTTGTCAACTGTCTTGTGCATTATCGGATCGTAGATGTCATCGTAATTTTTTACGACATTCTATTTTAGTTCCACATTTTTATTTTGTTGATTTCTACGACTGTTTTCATTTGTCTTGATTATCGTGTCGTGTCAGTATTGTGCCTATTGTCTGTCACGTTATTACTTTCATAGCATTTCATGATATAAATTACTTTATTAATTATTGATATAATTGCCTATTATATAACTTGAATTTACCGTTCTAGGACAGGAACGAAGACCATTTGTTGAAGTAACATTTTATGTAGAAATATTTCAGAATAATTTTGAAAATGTCTACCTTAGACTATTTTATTAAGCAGGCTAAAGCGCTTAATATACCTCCGGAAGAGATTAGATCATTTGCTATGACAGAATATAAAGAATCTCAAAGGTTGGAATCTCAAAGATTAGAAGCTGAGAGATTAAGATTGGACAATTTGAAATCTGAGGCTGAGGAAAATGAAAAGAAGAGGAAATTTGAAGCTGAAGAAGAGGCGAAAAAAATGAAATTGGCCGCTGAATTAGAAGATAAACGGGCTGAGGAAAATGAAAAGAAAAGGAAATTTGAGGCTGCAGAAGAGGAGAAAAAAATGAGATTAGCCGCTGAATTAGAAGAGAAACGATTTCAGCGTGAGTCCGAACAGAAAAAATTTGAGGCTGAAGAGAAATTAAAAAGAGATGCGGCAGAAAAAGAAAGACTACTTAAAATTGAGATGGAAGTTAAACAAAAAGAAATGGAAGAAAGGAGATTAATAGCTGAACAAAATACAAGAAGACTTCAGCTTGAGACAGAAGAGAATGATAAGAAACATCAGCATGATTTGAAACTTGCCGAATTGGAATTTGATAGAATAAGATTGGCAAGTGAATGTAATACGCAAAAGACTCAGGAAGGCCAGTCTTCATCTAGACATGAGAATTTTAGAGAGATTCATCTCAAATTGCCTAAATTTACTCCACCATCCGACGACGTCATATTTTTTTCTGGACAGGTTTGAGGCTACATGTCGATCGTACAACTTGGATAAATCATTATATTGCACCCACTTATCCAGATTACTAACAGGAGAGGCAATGGCTGTGTATCACACTACTAGCTCTATAGAAAAAAATGATTACGATGCTCTCAGGGTCGCTCTTCTAAATAAATTTCAGATGACAGAGGATCAATACAGACTTAGGTTCAAGTCTATGCTCCCGCAATCTAGCAGGAATTTTGATGATTTTATGTCTCAAATACGTCTTACCTTAGAACGATGGATAGAACTATCCAAGATAGATAAATCATATGAGGGTATTTTTGACTTATTACTTCGCGATAAAGTCTTATCATCAGTAAGTCCTGCATTTCTTGCGTTCCTACATGAACGTAAACCAGGTAATATAAAAGAAATGTCAGATCATTGTAAAAATTTCTGCACAGCTCATCCTAACATGGATGTCAGCAATGCGCAACTTAAGGGCGATTTATCCGTTGCTTTCGCCATGCAACAAAACAATTTCCCTAGAAATCGTTCAATAAGTAGCGATAGAAATTTTCAAAGGGGAAGTAATAATAATTTTAACTTGGGTCATTTTCAAAAGGGGAAACAATACTCACACTCTGCTCCATTTAATGTATCATGGGGTCAAGCTCACAGATCTCAAGATTTTAGTAACAACAATCCTAAATATAATCAAGGTAATAATAATAAACAACATTGGAGATCTCAATCATATCATCCAGAAAATAGAAATAGATTTCTGAATAGGTCATTTCGCCAAGATCACAACAGTGAAAAGTTTCATTGGCGGACTCAGCCAAATTTTAATGATAGCAGAAACAGAAATTATAGCAATTTTAATGACAATAATCAGGTTCGATCGCGACGAAGAGATAGATCGTCGAGCAGACCACGACAACATTCAAATGTTGCTTCAATTGAAGCACAAACTAACATAGGTAATGATACTAATGTTAATCAACATAACGCTATGTCTTGTATCGATTTAGAACAGGTAAAGACATGTCAAGAATGCTCAACGCTATTCCAGCCCAAGGCGATCACGACGCTGCGATGCGGGCACACTTTACCAAGTCTACCCGTAGTTTGTACAGCTACTTCTGCATCAATTCACCAAGGGAAAGGGTGTTTAAAATTTGACAGAGGATACGTCAACTCTATTCCTTGCTCTGTCTTGTTTGACTCAGGCTGCAGCACGGTGGGAGTGCGGAACTCTCTGATCGACCCCTCCTTGGCCACAGGCAACGTGGTCAAGTGTGTCACATTTGGGGGTACTGTGGAAACGTTCCCTACAGCCATCATTAACTTACATACACCTTTCTTTTCAGGGAAGATACATGCCTGTCTTCTGCAGAATCCAGTTAGCGATGTAATACTTGGTTGTATACACGGTATAAAAGAGTGTACACCAGAGCAAATTAATGACGGGGAAAAGCGACACATTCATGCTGCAAATGCAGTTGTTACCAGAGCGCAAGCTACTGAATTGTCGCGTGAATCAACTTCTGAACCTACGGTTCATAATAGTAATGATGATGATTCTCCTATTTCAAGGGAGCTGTTTGTTAATCTACAAAAGAATGATAATTCTTTGCAGAGATTTTTTCAATTAGCGACTAAGAGTAATAATAACAACAAAATTGCAAAGTCTAGACACCAATTTGCTCTAAAAAAGGTATTTTAGTTAGATTACTAAAAGAAACAGATTCATTGGTGCGTTCACAAATTCTGGTCCCGTCTGCTATGAGACCCAGAATATTACGACATGCTCATGATTCACAATGCGCAGGTCACATGGGTTTTTCCCGAACGAAATCTAGAGTGCTATCCGCATTCTATTGGCCTGGCGTTCATAGGGATGTTAATCTCTATTGTCGTTCTTGCGTGACATGTCAGGAAGTTAAAGTAAGAGGTCCGTATCATGATGCTCCTATCCAAGCTGCGGACATACCTATTAGACCATTTGATAAAATGGCAATAGACATCATTGGTCCTATATTGCCATCTGCAAGAGGACATACACATATTCTCACCTGTATCGATATGTGTACGCGTTGGCCTGAGGCCATACCTCTTAAGAACACCTCATCTGCCAGTGTTGCAGAAGCTTTAATGCTGATCTTTTCACGCATTGGTTTTCCGCGTAAGATCCTATCAGATCATGGTGTCCAATTTATTTACGAATCCATGTCACAGGTCATGAAGACATTGGGTATAGATAGATCTCTCAGTTCTATATACCATGCGATGTCGAATGGATTAATTGAGAGACAGAATAGGACACTTAAGCAGTTGTTGGGTAAGATGACTCAAGATCACCCTCAGGAGTGGGACAGGGTCCTACCCGCTGCTCTCTTCGCGTATCGCGAAGTGCAAAACCAAGCAACAGGGTTTTCCCCCTTCCAGTTGGTTTTTGGCATACAACCACGCGGTCCTATGTCTTTAATCCATGATTTATTGGTTGAAGATAACATACCTGAGGAAACTCAATCCTCATATGAATATGTCATCTCTTTAAGAAAGAGAATAATAGATGCCTGTAGGTTAGCTACTGCATCATCCGAAGAGTCTAAGGAAAAAGCTCGTCTATTTGCAAATCGGTATAGACGTCTTCGCCAGCTTATTCCTGGTGACGAGGCTTTTGTTTTACTGCCTTCACATAATAATCGTCTACTTATCACATGGAGAGGTCCATTTAGGATCATCTCAAGAATATCCGATGTCGACTACATCGTAGATATTAACGGAAAACACAAAACCTTTCACATTAACATGTTGAAAGAGTATTATTCACGTCCTGATTATTTACAATCAGTATTTCAAGCGACTGACGATCCTACTCCTCATATTCACAACTATACTAATTTGTCAGTTATTCAAGAAGAAGAATCTTCTTTTCAAGACGTACAATTGCCCATACCAGTTGTACCTCTTCATTCCACGGAAAACTGGAATGATGTCACTATTTCTTCTTCTCTTTCGACTGATCAACGACAACAAGTTTCATCACTACTTCAAATGTATGATAAGGTTCTCACTGACATTCCAGGTCATACATCAGCTATTCAGCATGATATTCTCCTAACTGATGAAACACCTATCCGTATTCGTCCATATCCCATACCTTTGCACTTTAGAGATAAGGTCGAAAAGGAATTAGATGAGATGCTTCGATTAAACATAATTGAACCTTCGTTGTCACCATATGCTTCATCTATGGTGATAATTAGAAAGAAAGATAATAACATTCGTCTATGTGTAGACTACAGAAAATTAAATAAAGTCACACAATTTGACGCTGAACCTTTGCCACTTTTAGAAGATTTATTAGTAAAATTATCTCATTCTACTTTCTTCTCTAAGTTTGATCTGTCAAAAGGCTATTGGCAAGTACCATTGACAGAAAGGGCAAAACCACTAACTGCTTTCTCGACGCCCCGAGGCCTATTCCAATTTAATTTTATGCCTTTCGGGTTAGTTAACGCTCCTGCCACGTTCGTACGCATGATGCGTCGAATCCTATCTCATCATCCCAACGTCATTGCGTACATAGACGACATTTGTCTTTTCAGTGACTCATGGGAAGAACATTTAGAAGGATTAAACTCATTACTGTCCACGTTACAAAATCATAATTTAACTGCTAAGCCATCAAAGGCATTTGTGGGTTTCCACGAGATTTCTTTTTTGGGACACCGTATTGGTCGCGGTATGTTATACACAGAGGACAGTAATGTTTCCAAAATCCTTAACATCTCCACACCTAAAACAAAGAAACAAGTGCGATCTCTATTAGGACTAGTACAATACTATGGGAAATTCATACCACATCTTTCGTCCATTACTGCTCCTTTCTCTTCATTACTTAGGAAAGGTGCAGCTAACGTGATTCGGTGGTCTAACGAACATCAAATCGCGTTGGATATCATAAAGAAATTTTTTTCTAATCATCCTGTTTTAAGGTTACCTAACAAGAATTTGCCATTTGTTTTACGCAGCGATGCTTCTAATTACGGCGTGGGAAGTGTCTTACTACAAGAATATAATGGTACCTTGCATCCCGTTCTCTATGTGTCACGGAAGTTAACTCCAACTGAACAGAACTATTCAGTTTTAGATAAAGAACTTCTCGGTCTTGTATGGTCAATAAATAAACTTCAAAGATATTTGCTTGGATCACACTTTATTGTGGAATCAGACCAAAAAGCTCTTACTGCACTCAACACAAAAGACGTGAAATCTGCCAAATCTACCAGGTATGCGATCGCGTTACAACCATTTAATTTCACGATTCGATCCATACCTGGCACACAGAATGTTCTCGCTGACATCTTGTCAAGATGTCCGAATGAATCGAGTTAACAGCTACGCACTAAATACAACTGAACTTGGACACTGACAGTTCATCGAGGGTAACTTTTTACGTGTGATACCTCGATTATAAGAGTCATTAACCTTCAGTCAAGCGAAATCTACAATGCTTATGTATCAAAATAACATGGAACGTTAAGTTATATGACTATCTTTGTGAAAATAAAAGTCACTTAATTATGACATTGAACGAAAATAACTTTGGAAAAGTATTATATTTTCTCACAGAAATAACATTTCGAACACTTGGATTTTCTTCGTGGAACTGAACTTGTTATATTATGAACTGTTTACTGACAGGAAAATGGAACTTTCGTTATTTAAGGAACTAATAACACTATTAAAGTGAAATAAACGAATTAATTAGATTATTAAACTTAGATACTTAGTTAGTTAACATAATGATTGGTGTAATTAACTATACAATATTTAATTAGATTTAGTAATATTGGTATTTAAGCACATTAATTTAAGACTGGTAATTTAATTAGTACCACAAAATAACTTAGAGACACAGTTAAGTGCGTTGCTCTTATACGTGTTTAAATTGTATTCTTTCATTTTTATTCATTTTTTCACTTGTCATTTTAATTGCATATCCATCACTTTTCTGTTTATTCATTGGTTTCTCATCATTTCTTTTCATTTGCGTTTACATTTGTATTAATTCAATATTTCTAAAAATGTTATTTTATTTCATTTACCACATTGTACCAAAGGTGGTCAATTGTGGATGTATGCTTTTATGCATACCTTTTGTTCATTTGAGTTGATTGGAATTTTATATTTGATTATTTTTATCATGATATATTTGTAAAATGATAATATGTAAACTTCATTCACCTCTAGTGTAGGTATTAAAGAAAAAAATTAATATAATTAATTTTTTTGGGGGGATTGGTAAGGAATATGTAGAGCCCTTTTTAGTAGACCTCTACACTCCTTTACAGATGAAGGTAGTATCATATTGTTAATATGTTGCCCTACCTCTGTAATAACTTTGCGCACCGACTTACATGAGAGTAAGTCTTATTGGTGAGTTTGATTTCTTTAGCGCACGGTTGTGCACTAAGGCGTATAGGGGTTATGCAGACCGCACGTGTATCTAGACAGTCAGTTGACGTCATGAATGGCTTTGAGAAGCAAGAATCCCAAGTTCCAATGACGAAGCTTTGGGAGTTCGAGACCCGTGTTTTGGGTAAAGTAATTTCTATTGAGACCCGGTCCTGCGGATTAGCAGTTGTAGCCGGTGGTCATCCACGTAAGTGCTGAATCGTTGGAAGAGCCAACTATATACTCATTGTGATAAAAATGATCGTTTCTCCACAGGCGTGAGTATCTAGTCGATAACAGGTGACTAGCCTGTACCGAAATGGATTCACAGCTGAAGATATATTTTTGTATGCCAGTAAATGTCTATCAAGGGGGATCGGCGGTAATACCGTGGATCTACGTTAACCATATAATATTAGGAAGCCGTTGGGGTCAGTCACGGCTAATACAAGAGGTAATTCAAGTATCTATGCCTTAGTAACTTTGCATGCAAAAAAGTATTTAGTAGGAACCTGCACCTACGTTATAATATGTTTTATTGATGAGGACTTCTTGAGATCGGGATCTTAGATACTACCAAGTATAATGAGAATCTCTTGTCCTTGAGAAAAGGTCAAATAACCTTGTACTGACTACTTCATGACCTTTATGACTATAGATGTATGTACTCGGAGACCTAGTCAGAATTTGCTGGAGGATTCTCCTGAGACTATTTATTTGAATTATTATTGAGGACATGCGTCCATAATCATCATGTTCAACTATCTATTAACCGTCAACGTTGAGTGTTTCGTCCTGTATGATGTGATGTCAATAAACAATGTATGAACTTTCAATTAACGAGTTTGGACTATCACAGTTTTGGCACTTGTTGATGTGCCTACGTTGAGCTTGCATCTTGTTGCATCAAGTTGATACATTCGCGGAATTTGCACGATTGACTCAATAACATATCTACCAACAAGATAGACATACCACCAATAGTATTAGCAACAGCTCTCAACAATATAAAGCAGCTCAACAACTATCAACAGGGTTTCCTTTATCTCCCTTTACTTCTCTCACCCTGGGAATTTCACAACAATAATACTTCCTGGTAACACTATCAACAGGTTTTCCTTTATCTCCCTCTACTTCTCTCACCCTGGGCATTTCACAACAATAATACTTCTTGGTAACACTATCAACACGTTTTCCTTTATCTCCCTCTACTTCTCTCACCCTGGGCATTTCACAACAATAATACTTCCTGGTAACTCGATCAACAGGTTTTCCTTTATCTCCCTCTACTTCTCTCCCCTGGACATTTCACAACAATAATACTTCCGGGTAACACTATCAACAGGTTTTCCTTTATCTCAATCTACTTCTCTCCCCCGTGGGCATTTCACAACAATAATACTTCCTGGTAACACTATCAACAGGTTTTCCTTTATCTCAATCTACTTCTCTCACCCTGGGCATTTCACAACAATAATACTTCTTGGTAACACTATCAACACGTTTTCCTTTATCTCCCTCTACTTCTCTCACCCTGGGCATTTCACAACAATAATACTTCTTGGTAACACTATCAACACGTTTTCCTTTATCTCCCTCTACTTCTCTCCCCCGTGGACATTTCACAACAATAATACTTCCGGGTAACACTATCAACACGTTTTCCTTTATCTCAATCTACTTCTCTCACCCTGGGCATTTCACAACAATAATACTTCCTGGTAACACTATCAACAGGTTTCCTCAATGTGTGTCCTATCAACAGCTTTCCTCAATGTGTGTCCTATCAACAGGTTTCCTCAACGTGTGTCCTATCAATAGGTTTCCTCAATGTGTGTCCTATCAACAGGTTTCCTCAATGTGTGTCCTATCAACAGGTTTCCTCAATGTGTGTACTATGAACAGGTTTCGTCAATGTGTGTCCTATCAACAGGTTTCCTCGATGTGTGTCCTATCAACAGGTTTCCTCAATGTGTGTCCTATCAACAGGTTTCCTCAATGTGTGTACTATGAACAGGTTTCCTCAGTGTGTGTCCTTTCTATCTCCAGCCTTGTAATACTATCAACAAGTTTCCTCAATGTTTGTCCTATCAGCAGGTTTCCTCAATGTGTGTCCTTTCTATCTCCAGCCTTGTAATACTATCAACAAGTTTCCTCAATGTTTGTCCTATCAACAGGTTTCCTCAATGTGTGTACTATGAACAGGTTTCCTCAATGTGTGTCCTATCCATCTCCAGCTTTGTAATACTATCAACAGGTTTCCTCAATGTTTGTCCTATCAACAGGTTTCCTCAATGTGTGTACTATGAACAGGTTTCCTCAATGTGTGTCCTATCCATCTCCAGCTTGGTAATACTATCAACAAGTTTCCTCAATGTGTGTCCTATCCATCTCCAGCGTTGTAATACTATCAACAAGTTTCCTCAATGTGTGTCCTATCCATCTCCAGCCTGGTAATACTATCAACAAGTTTCCTCAATGTCTGTCCTATCCATCTCCAGGGTTTTCTTTTAATCTCTTAAATACGTTTAAGGAAAAAGTGATCAGCTTGAAGTTATTGATATCTCCACAGAGTTTGTCTAAGAACGGTACTTGTGACGGCTATATATGCTTTCTCTCTTCCTCATAAGTTAGGCACCTTTGCAGCAGATGTTCACCAGTCACTTTGTCAGTGTCACAGTTACACTCATCAGTAATTCCTATCTTTACCTTGTTGAACAAGTGAGCAGCAGAGCATAAGGGCCACAAGAAAAATTATGCTTATTACCAGCTCAGCAAAAGTAAACAAGTGGTAATCTTCAGACTCCGGACAAACCACAACAGGTTGAGATATCATCTATTCAAAAAGCTAAAGATAAGAAAGGATCTGATACCACTAGTTCTCGAACTGTGTACAAAATAAAAACAACTCGTGTTGTCATTCCACAAGATGAATATGCAGTGAAGCAATGTACGTATTTCATGAGGACAAACGGTGGTTTCGGGAGCTCTTTATGCAGGCAGATCTCAGCCCAACCCAAGAGAGAGCACCAAGAACTTAAATCGCAAAGACCAGAGCAGTTGTCGAACAAGACACGTGCCCCTCAGCAAGCACCTGCACAGAGTGACCACACATCAAACACCATACTACACATATTGCAACAGACAAGAGCAAAATACACTAGAAAACCACCTTATTTCAATCAATCAATACCCTTTAGCTCCGCGAGGAGCTTAGGCCTTCAACAAACACATGCTAAGTCTTACTGTCCTGTGCCATCTGCTTAAGTTCTATCTATGTTTTCCTCATCAGTTGTCCCTCTGTATCCAGTTAATCTAACTGTTGTTTTTGGTCTACTTCTGCTTCTTTCCCTTGTGATTCCAGAACAAGGACTACCTTGTAATGCTATCAACAGGTTTCCTCAATGTGTGTTCTATCCATCGCCAGCGTCTTCTTCTCATCTCTTGTTCCACTGTCACTTGTCTGGTTCTTGCAACGAATTCCACATTTGAGACTTTGTCATACCATTTAAGTCCTTCTATTCTACGCAAGCATCCGTTTATAAAAGTCTGTAGCTTTGTGGTTGTTGTTTTTGTTGTTCTCCATGTCTCAGAGCCATACAATTCTTCACATTTGAGTTGAAGATTCTTATTTTTGTGTTGGACTTGATTTCTCTTGTTCTCCATATGTTTCCCAATGCAATGAAAGCTCTGCTTGCTTTTTTGTATTCTTATTTTGAAATCATTGTCCGTCCCTCCAACTTTCTCTTTATTGCTGCCAAGTTGTGTGTACGATTCTACATCTTTTAGTGGTGTTTCTTCAAGTTCAAGCTTGTTATCATTTCTTGCATTTATTCTCATTAACTTTGTCTTTTCCCTGCGTATTTTCAGACAAACTTGCTTTGACCTCTCATCGAATATTTTCATTTTGCCTTGCATCTGATTATGATTTTGGGACAGAAGAGCTAAGTCATCTGCAAAATCTAGATCATCAAGTTGTTTAGTCAGATTCCACTGGATTCCATTTCTGGGTGTGATGTCAATGTTTTCATAATCCAATCTATTGCTAGAAAGAAAAGAAATGGAAACAAGAGGCATCCCTGTCTCACTCTCGTTCTAATCCCAAACGGTTCGGTAAGTTGTCTTTCATGAAGAACTCTACATGTCATGTCTTCATAAGTCTTCTTTATTAAGTAAATGCTCTTCATGGGAACTCATCAGTTTCCAAAGTTATTCTCTGTCTACATAAATAGATAGATAGATAGATAGATAGATAGATAGATAGATAGATAGATAGATAGATAGATAGATAGATAGATAGATAGATAGATAGATAGATAGATAGATAGATAGATAGATAGATAGATAGATAGATAGATAGACAGATAGATAGATAGATTTTTTCCTTAACCAGCGGCCCTTGGGCTTTCAGCCCTTCGGCCCAATGACATGTCATTGCGAGGCTGGGGAACCTGAGGACTTTCCTTCCAACCCGGTCAGGAGCTTCGCTCCTTCCCATACACAGAGGGTTTATCATAGGAGCCGTTCAGGTTATTCAGTCAAATTTCCGGTCGTAAACATTCCTTAAAACGCTGACGCCAGGGTTTGAACCATGAACACCTGGTCGCCAGTATAATGCCGTAGCCATTACACCAGCGCGGCTCCCATAGATAGATAGATAGATAGATAGATAGATAGATAGATAGATAGATAGATAGATAGATAGATAGATAGATAGATAGATAGATAGATAGATAGATAGATAGATAGATAGATAGATAGATAGATAGATAGATAGATAGAACGAACAAGCTTTATTTTTAAAGGGTTAAGAATTGGGCACGTAGGCCCGTCTTACATTCTGCCCTTCTTCTCTCTGTCATCTTACATATCTTATCCTTACAATCGCTCATGTATCTTGAGCATTATTTAAGCATACAACATTATCAAGGTAAAATAATAACATTAAATAAATATTAGACAAACATAAAGGTATGTTTACAGGCACTCATAAGACATAAAGAAGTAGAATATTTATAATATTTATTTAATTATTTACTGTTTACAGGTCTCGGGTTTCCCTTCCTTATGTGTTATAAAATAATAACATACATTTGTAACATCCTGTCATAATCAAATTTAAGTATGTTTAAACAAAACCAAAAAAAAAGAGAGAGAGAAAAAAATTAATTAAAATAAATTAAAAAATTAATACAAATAAAAAAGTATAAATAAAAACATACCAACAAACACAATTTAAACCATTCATACAGTAAATTAGACATAATTTGAAACGTAATCAGATTATGGTGGCATATAATAAGCAGTGGCGTATTCTCTATGTGTGCTGTGCGTGCTGCGCTCACCTATGCCCGAAGGAAAATAAAAATTTAATTTATTATTCTGTAAAATATTTCTCTTCTAAAGTTCTGCTTTCGGACCGCACGCATCAGGATAACGGATTTTCCCGCATAGAATCTACGAGTATATCTAGTTTCAGTTTCCCAGACGCGTTTTATAGTGCAGTTTTTATTGGTTGGTTACAATCGCCCGAAGTTTCTCGGGTAATTCCGTCACAATGCGTGCGGCACCTTTCGGATTCACGTCTGAAGATTTGTTTGTGTGGTTCAGGGTCATGACCAGATACGCCAATACAATACGAACATGCGTGCGGTGGCCTTGCAGCTCTCGAGTTGTAAAAATCGGCTGTGTCCGTCCAGTGTTTTTGTGATTAATTTATTATTCTATAAAATATTTCTCTTCTAAAGTTCTGCTTTCGGACCGCACGCATCAGGATAACGGATTTTCCCGCATAGAATCTACGAGTATATCTAGTTTCAGTTTCCCAGACGCGTTTTATAGTGCAGTTTTTATTGGTTGGTTACAATCGCCCGAAGTTTCTCGGGTAATTCCGTCACAATGCGTGCGGCACCTTTCGGATTCACGTCTGAAGATTTGTTTGTGTGGTTCAGGGTCATGACCAGATACGTCAATACAATACGAACATGCGTGCGGTGGCCTTGCAGCTCTCGAGTTGTAAAAATCGGCTGTGTCCTTCCAGTGTTTTTTGTGATTAATTTTTGTTAGTTGCCGGGAATGCAGATTATTACAGTGACAGTGAGTTTCAAGTTGTAAGTTAATTAGTATTTCGGAGATAATTGACATATACCCCTAATAACTATCGTTGCGTAATTGAATATAGTTGGTTTTTAAATTAAGAGGGGAAGAAGTTAAATAGTAGGCGTACATATTCATTTTAAGTAGCAGCACGCCTAGCTCGCATTACCAGGATACGCCACTGATAATAAGAACTCGTGACATATTGGAAATGTGCTGCTAAATGACCTGGTACTTCTTGTGTTGTCAGCGCGTGCGGAAAATGTTCCCACAGGTGAGCAGCTTTCAGTCCCAAGCAGATACTGCCACAGGGAGTGAATTGTTGACGTCTCCACTATACGAGATCCAGCTTTATGACCTATGCTCCTTAGGGAGGGAAAGGGTATTGACTGATAGATGAGAATCGTGCATATAAACCCTTCTTGCATTTTGCCCTTCCTCTTACTCATCTTTTATTGCTAGTTATCAAGACATTTTCCAACATACTTGAGGTATTAGTTTAATGGCGAAGCAACATTATAAGTAGTATAAAAGCATACATTTACAGTATCTGATTACAATTAAGAAGTAAGGTGTATTACAATGAAATCTAGATCATCAGACACTCCATACAGTATATTAGATAATAATTCGAAACATAATCCATTAGGGCTGTATAGAATCCGCACTCATAATGTATTTGAACAGTCTACGATTGTACAAGTATGAGTAGCGACTGTGCATGTTTTTCAGGTCATGTGGAAGATTGTTCCAAAGATGAGCAGTTGAGTAAGCAAAGCTTTTCTTGTACAAATCTAGCCTGGGCTTGGGTACGTGTAACTGGTTTAAGCGCTGTCTAAGCAGTGTATACATACTTTGAAGGCCAGCACGTGACAACACCTTGACATTTGTCACTTTATCTTTCCACGAAATGCCGAGGATGCGGCGCAGACACCGTAAATGGAAGGTATTGAGCCTTCTTTCTTGCTTAGCATAGGTCGTCCAGGTCTCGCTGCCATATAGGAGTGTGCTGGTGACGCGGGCATTATATACCGCAGCTTTGGTCTTCATTGTGAGTTTGGAGTTTCCCCAAACACGCGATGTGAGGCGGGCAAAGGTAGCACCACGTATGAACCTTACTCCAACCAACTGAAGGCATAGATAATTTATTGTATCTAGGACAAATTAAATCACCGACTCTAGCGACACCTGAAATTTGCAGTCAGCAACTACGGAGGGTCTGGGGCTGGATTTGGCAAAACTTAAATTTGACACTAATAGTCTTATTTCTTATTAGCGTATTTCCTTGGAATGCCTGCGACAGCTACTGGGGTAAGTGAATCTGAAAGTGGCCACTGCATGTATGTGAATTGAATGAACAGAGACAGAAACTTATGTCTTTTGTTAACATCATATACAAGTACTTATATGGTTTCTTCTTCTTTTCTTTTTTTATCTCAATAATCTGATTAGTCACGGGATAGATTATATTAGTAACCTATTCTTTTCCCATACTATTTCATAACTTATTGGTACACTTTGATCTTTTGGGTTAATTAACCTCTGTTGGGATCGTCCTTTCTTTTCCTTTACCAGAGGGGAGCACCTATTTGATTAATTTTCATTTTGTCTGTAAACCATGATCTCTTGATGCATATGATTTATGTTGTAATTTTCTATTGATAATAAACTTTATTAAACCTTTAGTTATTGTGTCTGTCAACCCCTAAGCATTATATGTTATCCATAGTTTGTTTTCACGTTCGTGCGTGTTTGTCATAGAATTGTGTGCATGTGAATGCAGTGTAACTTGTATTTTCGTACAAGGAGAGAAAGTGCGTATGATTTAAATATCGTCGTCCAGACAGGCTGGATTAGATAAATTATTCTATCCAGAGACTGTCCTTTCTCTTACACGATTACCCTCGTGATAAAAACGATATCTTTACCCTTTACTCTCACATTGTCATCACTACCAACTCTGCTCAGACAGGACTATAAACATCTATTACCTATCCGAAATTCCATCCACGACAGGGGTGAACTCTCATTGGTGTCTGGGACGATAGCGGACATCATGACATTTATGTTGATGAAGACTGAGCAGATTAAATTGGATCACTTGCAGACCTTTGGGAATGGAGTGGGTCAAGTCGGTGTTGTCGAGGAGGGTCGTCTGTGGCAGAAGATTGTTAAAGGCAGACATTGTTGGTTTCCTGCACATCCGCGGTGCTAACAAGAGGAATAACGTGATGCTTCTGATTGTCTGATGATTTTGAGCGGCTGGTGTTTAAAGTTGTGGGTAGTGATGGAAAATGAAGGTCATAATTGGCATTAGAGGAGTAGCTATTTATATTCACAAGGCGTTTGGGTGGATATATGGATGCTGATGTGCGAGTTGTGCCTTTGAGGGTGTTTTCTTGATATTTTATATTTGTCGCCAACATACTGGTCCCTTGACTGGACAATGTAATGTCGCCGCTGTAAAGATGCTCCCTAGAGGCTCCAGATGTGGCAAGGAAGCCCGAGCTGTGATGAATGAAAACATGTTCATTTCTGAGGCAGTGTTTTTTAAGTTTAGCATTGTTAGTTTCAACACATTTGCGGTCATAGGCACGGACAGTCGGGATAATAGAGGAAAAATAGATGTTGGCATTATGGAATAGGGACCGAAATATGAATGTGATCTTATTTAGGTCTGTCTGCGAGAGTTCAATATCTTTTATTGAGTCTGACAGACCTAAGTGCACAGTTACTCTAGTTACAGAGAGATCAGGCGAAAACCGTTTAAGGAGGGTCAGTAGGTCGTGAGTTAATGCCCTGTTCCTAAAGCGAACAGACACCGAATCAATATCACCAGTTACTAGTTTTGATTCTTGAAGTTCCTTCATTGTTTGGTCCCCAAAGATGAGATGTTTTCTTCTGTTCGTGTGGGTGCCAGTAATAACAGCTGTTGCTTCCCTTGTGCCAGTTGTGCTGTGGCTGCTAGAAGTCTTGTGGTGTGTGCTGGCAGCTGCCGGTCGAAGTGGTGGGTGGCGATTTGAAATTTTGACCGGAATTCTGCAGACACTGGCTGCATGATTTTCTGGAGTGTCCAGGGAATTACGTTCATTAAGGCGTAGTTCTGAATGTAGTATTTGTTGTTGAGCTCGGACGCTATCCGCACGTTTTTGTTTTTCACCCAATTCGTTTGTGTGCTGTTGTGTAGTCTGATGCTGAATGTGAGTTTTGCTGTTTTCGTAGCGACTTTTTAAGAGACATGTAATCAGCCTGAAGCTGTTCGTAAGATTGTTTAAGACTGCTCAATTCAGCTATCGGTAGCTCCATCTCAGATGTTATTTTTGTATACACACCATCATGTGGTGATTGTATAGTTTGCTTGCGTGGTGTCCTTTCTAGACTACTATCAAGCAATCCTATGAATGGATTATGCTCTGTCTCTGTAATGGTAGATCTTGATGTAACGGTAGGCGTTTTTGTAATGATAGATCTTGATGCAGAGGAAGGTGTGTCTTGTACCATCTGTGTTTGTTGTTGTTCGTCCTTCACAGGTGATGAAGACCACTCTGTTCATCCAATTATTAGGATGTTAGGATAGTCTATGAGTACGAAGGTGACTGATGAGCCCGATGCGGGCCTGGAAGGATCTCGGACAGTGTGGGCAGGGAATGTTTGCTTCATGTGAAGGTTTTATTTCACGATCTTTTCTAGCTTGTCTCCGCTGTTCCGCTGCTGCTCTTCTGGAAGATTCGCATGCCACTGCACATTTACGAAGAGATGTGCGCCAGGCAGTTCGGTCTTGCGCAGCAGCTTCCCATGTGTCTGGGTTGATGTCAAAGGTTTTTAATGAAGCCTTAAGCGTGTCTTTGAAGCGCTTTTTCTGGCCACCATGGGAGCGTCTACCCTTCTGCATCTCACCATAAAAGAGTATCTTTGGCAGTCGATGGTCTGGCATGCGGACTACATGACCTGCCCAGCGAATCTGTGACTGCATCAGAATAGTATCGATGCTAGGGATACCAGCTCTGTCAAGAACGGCGGTATCCGGGATCTTGTCTTGCCATTTGATGTTCATTATCTTCCTGAGACAGACTGTATGGAAGTGGTTTAGCTTCTTTACGTGGCGCCTGTATACAGTCCATGTTTCACATGCATAAAGCAGCACTGGAAGCACCGCAGCTCTGTATACCTTCAGCTTTGTCTGTAGACTAATGCCACTTCGATGCCAAACGTTGGTGTATAGTCTGCCAAATGTGCTGCTGGCTTTGGAGATCCTGGTGTTCACCTCATCATCAATGACGATGTTCTGGGATAGTGTACTACCAAGGTATGTGAACCTGTTCACAACATTCAGTTTCTCACCATTTACCTTGATGACTGGCTCAGTATAAATTGTGCCAGGAGCTGGTTGGTACATGATTTCTGTTTTCCCCGTGTTGATGGTAAGCCCAAAGTTGGAGCAGGCTTCGGAGAATCTATCAACGCTACGCTGCAGATCAGCCTCTGAGCCAGCACTGAGGGCACAATCGTCAGCAAACAGAAGATCCCTGATGGTGTGTGATTTGACCTTGGTTTTTGCTTGAAGCCTCCTAAGGTTAAACAATTTTCCATCAATACGATATCTGATGTCGATTCCTGTGTCCCCGTCTCTGAAAGCATCAGTCAGCATAGCAGAAAACATGATACTGAAAAGAGTCGGTGCAAGTACACACCCTTGTTTAACTCCATTTGAGACTGGGAAAGGCTCCGATAGCTCACCGTTTTCCTGAACTCTAGCCTGCATTCCATCATGCAGCTGCTGCACTATTGAGATAAATTTCTTTGGGCAGCCGTATTTTGCCATGATCTTCCATAGACCCTCTCTACTGACCGTGTCGAACGCCTTTGTCAAGTCGATGAAAGCTGTGTACAGGTCACAGTGCTGTTCTTGGCATTTTTCTTGAAGCTGTCTTGCAGCGAACACCATATCGGTGGTTCCACGTTTTTTCCGGAATCCACACTGACTTTCAGGTAGAAGACCTTTGTCAAGATGAGCCGTAAGGCGATTAAGAAGGATTCTGGCAAATATCTTTCCAGCGATTGATAGTAGTGAGATGCCTCGATGATTGTTACAGTCTTGGCGATTACCTTTACGTTTATAAAGATGTATAATTGACGCATCCTTGAGATTGTGTGGGATGGTTTCACTCTGCCACATTTGCTGGAAGATCATGTGAAGTTTCTCTATCAGAACTGTACCGCCATCTTTATAGACCTCAACAGGAATTGAATCGGAGCCGGGGGCCCTTCCACTAGAAAGTTGACGAATCGCTTTTTGAGTCTCCTCCAAAGTCGGTATATCATCTAGTGCTTCATTTATAGGAATTTGGGGCAGTCGGTTGATGGCTTCATCGTTAATAGATGATGGCTGGTTCAGAATATTATTAAAGTGTTCGACCCAGCGTTGGAGGATTTTTTCCTTGTCTGTAATTAGTGTTTTTCCATCTGCATTAAGGAGGGGAAATGATCCTGATGATGTTGGACCATAGACCGCTTTGAGTGCATGGTAAAAAATTTTCAAGTCATGGCTGTCAGCAAAGCCTTGGAGCTCATCTGCTTTATTACTCAGCCATGAATCCCGCATCTGGCGTAGTTTATGTTGGACGATTCTACGCATGTTGTTGAAAGCGTCTTTCTTGGATGTAGATTTTGGATCATTTAAATATGCTTTATGGAGATGGTGTTTCTCAGCCAACATCTTCTTTATATCATCTGAGTTCTCATCAAACCAGTCATTTTGTTTCTTGATGGCGGGACCCAGGACCTCTGTAGCAGTGTTGTAGATCTGCTCGCTTAGGGCTGTCCAATTTGTTTCCGCACTTTGGCCGTCTAACGAGATAGATTTGAGACGGTCTTCTAGGGTGTCAGTGAATGACTGTTTAATTTTTGTCTTCTTTAGTTTGGTAATATCCAGCCTTTTTTTGAGTTTTCTTTCCCTGAGGGCGCCTGGCAGGTTGGATACGAATTTTAAGTTTAGACACAATGAGGCGATGATCAGTCCAGCATTCGGCACCACACATGGACTTGGTCACCCGGACATCTTGCCTGTCCTTCTTCCTAACAATTACATAGTCAATTAGGTGCCAATGCTTCGAGCGAGGGTGCATCCAGGAGGTCCTGTTGCGGATAGGAAGTCGAAAAATGGTGTTGGTGACAAGGAGGTTATGTTCTGCGCAAGTCTGGAGGAGAAGAAGTCCATTGCTGTTACAGCGACCCACGCCGTACTTTCCGATAGTGCCATTCCAGGAGATGTTATCTGAGCCTACTCTTGCATTAGTCACCAAGAATAATAAGCTTATCTGCTTTAGGAACTGATGCAATGACTGCATGTAGTTCTTCGTAAAACTTATCCTTGACGTCATCCTGGTTTGTCATAGTTGGTGCATACGCGCTAATGATGGTGGCATGTTTCCTTCCATAAAGCAGCGGGATCTTGACCGTCATGAGTCGGTCATTTATTCCCTTTGGGGGCTCCGCTAGCTTGCCAATAATTGCTGTTTTGATTGCAAATCCAACCCCTGCTTCTCGTCTTTCTTCAGTTCCTCTTCCGCTCCAATAGAATGTATAACCTGCACCCATTTCGCAAAGTTGGCCCTCGCCTGCAAGTCGAGTTTCACTCAGTGCTGCTATGTCAATGTTGTATCTGGCCAGTTCTCTCCCAATCAGGGCAGTTCGCCTCTCGGGTCTGTTTGTGTTTAAGTCTTTGTCGAGTAGAGTGCGCACATTCCATGCGCCTAGAATGAGGGGGGAAAATCTGTCCTTTCTTTTTCTTATGTGTCGCCCGCTGAAGTAGGGTACCCACCAACCGCGGTAAGCTGGTTAGGTAATGGTGGAGCAGGCAATGTTTAGGGCACCTTTTCTAGCCCCTTCCTCATGCCATGGAGGTGAGCAGTGCTTTCCTAAAGAGGGCTGCTCAGTCACTCAGGGGGCTGCCGAATCCCACTGCTGCTCCGATCAGTGGAAGACGACCATATGGCCTGAGCTGCCTGTGTGTAGGTCTGCGACTACGACTGCCAGCGCACCCACGCCTGCCGCTTCGCCGCTCGCCCATCGCCACAGGACTTGTTGTGAGTGGATGGATGAGTGGATGAGTGGATGAAAGAGTGACTTGCGCAGTGATTTGGATTAAAGTGAGGAAGAGTTGCACAATTCGTCGACCTCACTCTCTCGCCTGGGTCCATCTTAATCCAGTGGCAAGACAAGTCAAGACGACTGGAGATGAAGTCAGGTGCAGTGGATGACCATGGCTTTCTACGTGCCTCGCCATGCTCCTTACGCTCCACAGCGCGTTGTTGGTAATCGCCGTCATGCCCGTTGAACCAACAGGTGGTTTCTTTCGCGCAGTCTACCGAATCCAGTCTTCGCATGCATGGGTAGGCAGACCCTAACTCACCGAAGGTTTATAACCAGTCGGCTACCCTCACCTAGTTTAGCCGGCCTGTCAAAGCCGTTTCCCGGGGGGTGGCCGCTGTCGCATGCTGACAGCTACGAGGAGCCACAGGTGAGAGCTGAATGCCAGGTTTGGACCAAAGGTGGCCGAGCTGCCCTGAAAAGGGCATGACAGCTCCTTAACCAGATGTACTACCAATACCTGACATCCGAAACCCCCCATCTGTAGTTGTTTGTCATACACCTAAACGAATATCTCGGAGGCAACGGGAAAGGAACAGTAAGTGAGGGCTAATTTCTGGGCATCGGAAGTAATTGGTGATAACAGCTGTTGACGGTATAGCCATTCGACTGACTCCAGCAGTCGTTGCTGTTTCCCATACATGATTCAAATCTTTCTGGGTCCACTATTTAACTGCAGTCTCTGAGTCTTGAGCTACAACTTTGTTCGAAGTATTGTAGAAATGGAGAAAAAACGTGTCCAGTAGAAATGACATCTTCGACATGAGCACCATTTGCGTCAGTGCAAGATTCAATAGAGGCGATTAATTTATAGTAGGCCTTGGACAAGCCACGCAATGCTTCGTACTTGAGCAATGTTTGGAATGTTAATATCACACACTGGTTCTGGTTTTTGTATTGTAGTGTCACTAATGGTGCTGAGGGCGTGTCTGCATTGAAAACCTTGTCTTCTTTTTCACCGCTTTAGAAGCATTTAAGACGTAATCCTTTTGTTTCTTTCTGCTCGGTCGAGTGGTGGTGACCGAGTTTACGTTTGGCATTGTTAATGTTTATTGCTGGTACAGCGAAGGAAGAAGGTAATTAGCTTTGTTCATGGCTGATAATCATCACTCTGGCGTGACGATTTGGGTCGCGGGATTTCATTTTTATAGTAGATTTCGCAAAAAGGCCCCGCGCTGAAGACCTATAATTGAACACCTCGGTGGTTCGGTCATTGTTGGGCGCTCAACTATTCGTGGGTTGTCGGCTACCCATTTACCAATACAACAAGTTTAGATGCAAAACAGCACAGTTTATTATAATAATAGATCCTTTTAGAACAAAATCTTACATTTCTGTTCATATTGACACCACAAAAATAATTTCACGACAAAGCCACAATGATACCTAACACAATGATATTAAAACCCATCACGAATTATAGCAGGAACACACTTTCACAGATACGAAAGTAGAGCTCTATGAAAACACGTCCGCACTCCACGAATATAGACAGCCAGCCAGCCATTGCGGTGCTTACATGATAACAACGTCCAGCATGAGAATGGTGGTTGAGGCAGTTACTGCTGTCTTAAGATGGCTGTCTGAGACTTTATTAACAAAGGTAATTATTGTATCAGGCTCACAATCCAGGCTTGAAAAGGTCCAAAATGGATGGCTCCAACATGAATGGAAAACCCCCAAAGTAGCATCAGTTCTTCAAGAACTGATAATACTGATATGGATCTACTGTCCTGGTCATGCGGCAATTAAAGAGCTGACAGATTAGCTTCAAGAGCACGCATAGATGGTGCAATGGACATGGAGAGAAATACTGATGGCAATTCATGTTCGTCTATTAGAGAATAACACTGCAATCAATGAATCATCAAGGCTAAGACTGCTGGAATTTGGCATCAAGCCTAAGACCAGCAGCGATGGACCTATGAGAGGACGCATCTGGCGTGTATACAACCAGTGAGCAACAGGAACAATTAGCATTCATACCCTTCAACATTTGCTGAGGGAGATGGAGCACATATGGGTTTTGTCGGAGTGTGATGATGTTGATTCTAATTAACATTATCTGCTGTCTATGAGTCTACAACTACAGCTGGTCTTCAGTAAGTGCTTGTATTAATTTTTTTAACACTTTGAGACTGTCAGCCCTATTCTTCTTTGATCCATAGCCGTCGACCATCAAAGCAAACAGTGGCCATCACACCTGGTGGCGACTTGTAGGGAGGGCTGCAACAAATTGATTCCACTTTGTTCGGTCAACAGCCATCCTTTGTACAGTGCCCCAAGTCTAATTCATTCTTTGCATCTCAGCTTCCACAGTTCTCTGCCAAGTTGTTTTTGGTTGACTTCTCTTTCGCTTTCCTTTGTGGGTCCATAGCATAGCTGTTCTTGTAATGGTATCAAGGTCCCTTCTGAGGATGTGGTCAACCCTACTCCAGCATCTGCGAGCTATGATGGTGTACGTGTAACATCCTGGTTACTCCAAATAAATACATAGTTCTTGGTTGCTGATGGTATTCGGCCAAAAGATTTGAAGAATTTTTCCACATTCAGATTGTGTGGAAGGATGACAGTTTCGACATTTCCTTCTCTGTTACTCTCCAGCATTCTGCGCCATAAAGAAGCACAGAAAGTACACAGCCCTCGTGCAGTCTTAATTTGGTGTTTGTCCTGTACTGGGAAGTCTTCCAGATGTTGTTGAGACTAGCGAAGGCTATTTTCGCTATATTAATTCTGTTGTTAATGTCCTTGCTTGTTCCACCATATGGTGTTACTATGCATCCTAGGTAAGTAAATGTGTCTGTATGTTCTAACTTCTGGTTCCTTATTGTTATTGGTTCAGGATTGCTGACAGATTGATGTTCAGAAAAAAATGCTGGCTATACTTATTCAGTCTGTCAGTTCTATCTTGGATATATTGATGTGAATGTGCGAGTAGTGCAATGTCATCTGCATATTCCAGGTCTTCCAGTATGGTAAACTTTGTCCATCTAATTCCTCTTTGACTGTCCTCTGTTGTCTAGCGCATCACCCCTGACTGTCAAAAATATGGATGTTGATAAGGGGCATCCCTGTCGTACTCCTGTTTTCACTTCGAAAGTTAGGTTACTCAATCCAACACTGCATGTAAAGTTAGAATAGATGCTTTTTATTATGGAAACAATACAGCTGAGAATTCCATAAGTCCTCAGTATTTTCCATAGGCTGTCTCTGTGTATGCTGTCAAAAGCCTTTTCAAAATCAACAAAGTTTATATATAGCTGTCTCTGCCATTCTGAGCACTGCTCTGTAATGTTTCTGAGGGTGAATATATATGATCTGCACATCTTCTGTTCTTTCTAAAACCCGCTTGTTCTTTCCTCAGTTTATGGTCAACTGCTTTTGAAATTCTCTGGGTGATTATTCTGCCTTTTATTTTACTGGGAACTGAGAGGAGAGTAATTCATCTCCAGTTGTTGCAGTCGTCAGCCCTATGTACAACCATATTAAGTCGCCTTTTAAGTCATGCCTGAGAGAGAACAATAACGATGAGACAGGAAAAGAAAAGAAAGAAAACAGAAGCGAAGTCCCCCAGGTTAAAGCAACTATATAGTGAACAGTACAGTCAGCTGGACAAGGAAGTTAAACGCCAAACCTGAGCCAACAAAAGGAATGTCCTAGACGATCTTGCAAGACAGGCAGAAGAGGTAGCACTGAGAAATGAACCAAGCACAGTATACAAAATAACTAAAATCATCCATGGAAAACGAGGTGCAAACAATATTACATTAGTAAGAGATAAGCAAGGAAATTTCATCACGACAGCAGGACAGGAAACAAGATGGTTAGAGCATTTCAGAGAAACCCTGAATAAGGGATCACCAGAGACCCAATTAAATGTTCCTGAAACTGAAAATGATCTAGATGTTAATACAGACATTCCACGAAAAGAAGAAATCATCACAGCAATCAAAGGGTTAAAGAATGGAAAAGCTCCTGGCCATGATAACTTAAATGCAGATCTATTTAAGACAGACCCTGAGCTAGCAGCAGAACTATTAGAACCACTATTTGCACAAGTCTGGAAAACAGGGACAACACCAACAGAGTGGAACAAAGGAATAATTGTCAAACTGCCCAAGAAGGGAGATCTTGCAGACTAAGTTAATTGGAAAGGAATCACTCTTCTCTCAGTTCCCAGCAAAATACTAGGCAGGATAATTATACAGAGAATTTCAAAAGCAGTAGACCACAAACTGAGGCAAGAACAAGCAGGATTTAGAAAAAAACAGAAGATGTGTTGATCATATATTTACCATCAGGAACATTATAGAGCAGTGCTCAGAATGGCAAAGACAGCTGTATATTAATTTCGTCGATTTTGAAAAGGCTTTTGACAGTATACATAGGGACAGTTTATGGAAAATACTGAGGGCTTATGGAATTCCAAGCTGCACAGTGTCAATCATAAAAAGCCTCTTTGCCAACTTTACATGTAGCATTGGGCAGAGCAACCTAACCTTTGAGGTGAAGACAGGAGTACGACAGGGATGCCCTTATTAACCACTCTATTTTTAACAGCCATAGACTGGGTGATGCGACAGACAACAGAGGGCGTCCAAGAGGAATAAGATGGACTACATTTTCTATATTGGAAGATCTGGAATATGCAGATGACATTGCACTGCTATTACATTCACATCAACACATTCAGGAAAAAACGAATAGACTTAATAAGTATAGCCAGCAGGTGGGTCTGAACATCAAACTAAGGAAATCAGAGGTCATGACGCTCAATGTGAGCAACCCTGAGCCCATATCAGTAAGGAATCAGCAACTGGAACAGACAGACACCTTCACATACCTAGGATGCATAGTAACACCAGACGGTGGAGCAAGCAAAGACATCAACAACAGAATAAACAAAGCAAGAACAGCCTTTTTTAATCTAAACATCTGAAAGTCCTCTCAGTACAACACAAGCACAAAATTAAGATTATATCAGAGCTGCATGCTTTCTGTAATTCTCTATGGTGTAGAATGCTGGAGAGTTACAGAGAAGGAAATGTCGAAATTGTCCTCTTTTCACACAACATACCTAAGAAAAATTAACTGAATCTTTTGGCCGAATACCATCATCAACCAAGATCTGCTTACTCGGAGCAAGCAAGAGGACATGCACACCATAATGCCTGGGAGACGGTGGAACTGGTTTGGCCATGACCTCAGAAGAGACCCCAATGCCATCACAAGAACAGCTATGCTATGGACCCCTGAAGGAAAACGAAAGAGATGCCGACTGTTAAATCATATTTTAGTTAAGGGGAGTTAAGTGTTAAAGACTGGAATGTACGGGTCGGATTTTTGTACATGCTAGTAAACACGCTCTGCGTGATGAGATAATTTTTTAGTTGAGGGGTTGTATGCATAGTAATGTTTAAACTGTTACCTGACTAGTTGTTACTTTGTTTAAAGATAGGATAAAGAAACTGGTCAAATGTTCTATGAATTAGTTTTGGGGGGAAAGGCGTATGAATTCAGCTCACATTTCAAGCTGTGAGTTCACACTTGAATGAATTTTTACTGAGCTGTTTTGAGCAGCTGTTATTTCGTGACAGTACGTTTTCTGGCAGAGCTTGGAAATGGACGTTTACCATTTTGCTAGTGTGTTCCAGAATATATTTTTGTGAAAGAATATTTGGTAATTCCAGAATGTACGTTATTGAAGATTGAGAAATATTATATTCATATTGATTCAAAGCCTGGGATATTTTGGCTTACTAATGTACTGTGATTTTGCCTAGGATGGATTTTCTTTTCCTGTTACTAGATGATATAGCGAGTTGCTGTGTAAGCGACCAGTGATCCGTTTGATATGCTAGGCCATGGATTATACCGGCCACTATCCTCATCATTTATAAGAATATTGATTGAAAGGATTTATGCTATGAGTTACTACATTCCTATGGATAAATATTGATTGAAAGGATTTATGCTATGAATTACTACGTTCCCATGGATATTTTTTACTTGACGCTCTATGAGCTGCTGTATCGGTTTATGCAACTGATTTTGTCAGATAATTGATACCATGTCCTGGAATCTATGTTTACCTGGATATTTGGTACCTGAAGCTCCATGTTTTGCTATGAAATGTCGTCCTATGATGTCCATGTGACAGTGTAGTGAATAAACAGTGTATAACGTTATCAGGAGTTTCAACGTTCCTGACTCCTATGTTTGTTGTGGTGTGTGGCTCCAGTCTGTTCAGGTATGCCAGAACCCTTTAACATTCGCGTATAATGTTATCTACATAGTCACACACCTGTCGACCATACTAACTTCATCCTTGTCAGCCTTTGATGCACCACACCACCCACCAGAAACATTCCATAATCATCAACATTAACAGAACATTATATGTACAACTCAATTTAATCCTCAACATAGTGGTAACACCGACCAAAACACAACTTGGTGGAGGACTGTGGAGGCTGAGATGCAAAGAATGAACCAGAGTTGGGGTACTGGACAAAGGATGGCCACCGACCAAGCAAAGTGGAATCAATTTCTTGATGCCCTACAAGGCGCCATCAGGCGCGATGGTCACTGACTGCTTTGACAGTTGGCAGCTGAGGATCAAAGAAGAAGAGAGAGCAGTTCCCTTCTCTATGTGCTTTTCATTGTCCATCTACCTCTCTAACCCTGTGTGTTCCAGAACTAGGACTGCCTAGTGATGCTATCAACAGGCTTCCTCAATGTATATCACCAGGGCTTGAGAGGGCAGCAAAGAAAAGAACACTGCATCCTATCGTGCATGTCATAGGAGTTGATTATGGAAGGGTTGGCCACTCCATCGTGTAAAAACGTTGAAGAAAAAAAAAATTAAAAAACAACATGGTCAAGTAACGATAGTAAAAAAAAGGTAGGTAAAGTATCCTGTTACACGCCCATTGAGGCATATTGGGAATAATTATGGTGCTACACCCATATTTTCTTGACCATCGGCACACTAGGGGTGATGTGTTCAGCATCATGCCGGCCGCCTTAACCTTCCCAGAGTTGCTCTGGCACACAATTCATGAGGAAAAGTCGACCCCAGAGCCGTTTGCGGGTCGAAGAAATCTCACCTCAACTGGGAATCGAACCATGGACCACCGAGCTAGGAAGCCAGTGCACTAACTAATGCGCTACCGCGGCTCCATAATGACATTATACAACCTAAATTTCTTAATACACATATTTTCTAAACTGACAGTCATATCCCAGCGCTATCTCCTCACTTCCTGTTCCACATCTGTGACTGTCATTGCTTTTCAATTTTTTTTAATGCACACACGCACTCATTTATGAAAGTCTGGTTATCATTCCTGTTGCCCTCCATACTTCAGAGTCACATGATATGACTAAACCTGGATTTCAGACAGAAGGCATCAATTTTTATAACCGTCCACATATCCTGCCCGGTGCTTTGAGAGTATTGGCCTTTTGATGTCATTATTTGTTCCTCCAATTCTTTGTCTCCACTGCTGCCAAGACATATATATGATTCCACATGCTGGAAGGATGCAATTTCCAGTGTTACCCTGCTATTCTTAGTTGCATCCATTTTCTGTCCCTATGATGCATATCAGCAGCTATCTAGGCGAGGCTATGTCACCATTTTTTTGGCCAAGCACCGGACACAACAGACTGAAATACCATTTATACCACAAGTACAGAATTGGTACAACAGATCTGTGGCACCAGTTCAATGACAGCTGAACACCTTCAACATCTGCTTCTTCTTTGATCCTTAGCCTCTGACCGTCAAAGCAGTCAGTGGCCATCACGCCTAGTGGCATCTTGTAGGGCAACAAGAAATTGATTCCACTTTGCTCGGTCGGTGGCCATCCTTCGTACAGTGCCCCAACTCCGGTTCATTCTTTGCATCTCAGCCTCCACCTTCAACATACAGCAAAAAAATTGTTTGGAGATGTCAGGAACCCTGAGCTGACTACTGCCTTTATTAGTCATTAATGTGGAAATCTGAAGGCAAACAAGGGTGCACTCTTATTTTGCCCCCCCCCCCACCTATTTCTGGCCACATTTATCTTGCACCATACAAATTTAGCACACATACTGGCACAGTGTATGTTAACTAAAATGTGGTGAGTAAACAACATACATTAGGCGTGATGGCCACTGACTGCTTTGACGGTCGGTGGTTAAGGATCAAAGAAGAAGAAACAACATACATATTCATTCATTCATAATCCTCCACTCCCAAAGGAGCATAGGCCTTCAACAAACACATGCCAAGTCCTCCTGTCACGTGCCATCATCTCAAGTTCTTTCCACGTTCTCCTCATCCTTTTCACCTCTGTTTCCAGCTCTCTTCTCCATGTGCTTCTTGGTCTACCTCTGCCTCTCTTGCCCTGGGGGTTCCAGAACAAGGACTGCCTTGTAATGCTATCAACAGGTTTCCTCAGTGTGTGTCCTATCCATTGCCATCATCTTCTTCTCATCTCTTGTTCCACTGGCACTTGTCTAGTTCTTGTCATCAGTTCCACATTGGTAACCTTGTCATACTATTTTAATCCCTCTATTCTATGCAAGCACCAATTTATGAAAGTCTGTAGTTTTTTGGTTAACATACATATATGGAGATCAAAAGGAATCAAGTCGAACCCAAAAATCAAAATCTTCAAATTGAAATGTCAAGTCAGTCCTATTGTATGGCTCTGAAACATGAACAACAAAAACAACCACCAAAAGCTACAAACTTTCATAAATTGGTACTTGCGTACAATAGAAGGATTGAAGTGGTATGAGATTAGTAATGTGGAAGTGATTAAAAAAAACCAGACAAGTGCCCGTTGAACAAGAGATGACACTGGAGATGGATAGGACACACACTGAGATGAAATCTGTTGACAGCATTACCAGGCAGTTCTGTATTCCCTAAGGTGAGAGAGGGAGACCCAGAAAACATGAAAAAGAGAAACAACAGACATGAAAAAGAGAAACAACAGACATGAAAAAGAGAAACAACAGACATGAAAAAGAGAAACAACAGACATGAAAAAGAGAAACAACAGACATGAATGATTACTAAACATAAAACAAAAACATCCCATACAAATATGAAAACATTATGTAAATACACTTAACAAAATTATCAGGCAGTCCACTGCAGCTATCAATTCTCAAAACACATGGCAACATAAGTAATACAGTTTATTAGTATACACCAAACCACTGAAATAATTTAGTCAATATGTAAATGTTCACATGTAATAAACACTAATAGATGACACAAACTTTGGTCATACACAAATGAACAGAATGCAAAATTAAAAAAAAAAAATGAACAGCAACAAAGTATGAAGCATGAACCATTATATCAGTGTGGCTTAAATGTGGGTGTGCAACCTGACATGCCAGATCTCTGAACACAGCATAATACACAGAGAATGAGTTTTGTGCCAAATATAACATTGACATTGTGAATTCAGTGAATACAGGCATACCTCGCTTTATTGCCCTTCGCAGATATTGCGCTTTTTTTTTCAAATTATTCATGTTTATTTATTAGAGAGTTGATGCCTCCTTTATTGTATTCTAAACACTCACGGGTGGTCATCAGGTTATACTTCGGTTGAGTGAGTACGCACCAACTTATGTTGATGCTAGTTTTTATAAATGTCTTCTGTCACGCACGTATATGCACAATTTGGTGTAGGGGGATTCGTGCGCGCTTGTGTCCAAGCAAGGCAGATGACGTCAGAGGTTACAAAATGAAAGCCAGCATCTCAAGCCAGACATTGAGTCTGTTGCCTATATTCCTATATATACCCAGTGTGTTGGGTTAGTTATTCTTCTGGTACAATGACTTCTTGGTAGAAGTCATTGTCGGATTACACTACACGTAAGTCCGAACCAGTTTTTGGTAAGAAGTGAATTGTTTACTTGAACTTTAAAAAAATTTAATAGAATTAAATTTTTTGCGGACGGTGTGAAGGAAGATGATGCCTCCTTTATTGTATTCTAAACACTCACGGGTGGTCATCAGGTTATACTTCGGTTGAGTGAGTACGCACCAACTTAATTTCAATCGTGGTTTTATAAATTCTATTCCATGCTCTGTCCTTTTCGATTCAGGTTGCTCTACGATTGGCATCAGGAACTCTTTGGTAAACCCTGCCTATGCAACTGGGGAGACCATCCAATGTGTGACTTTTGGCGGAACTGTGGAAACTTTTCCCACAGCTATTATTGATTTGAAAACACCATTTTTTTCAGGAAAGATCCACGCCTGTCTCCTTCAGAATCCAATTTCTGATGTAATCCTGGGTCGCATACACGGTATAAAAGAGTGTACCCCACAGCAAATTGCTGAATGGGAAAAGCAGCATATACAGGATGCCTATGCATTTAAGTCTATACCTAGAGTTGTGTCACATACACATACTACTAACCTGTTATGCAATGCTAAGGTATTGGAATCTAGCATGGAGAACGATTCCATTGTTCATTACGCCACTGTTGCTAATTCGTTGCAACCTTTACGACATGCTTCCATTCTTAAGAATGATATTAAGGTTTTAACGCAACCTTTGAAGACTAGTAAGTCATTCCGGGGGACATATACCATCCCTCGACTTGATCAGCAGGCAACTGATCGTAAGAAAAAGGTGACGTTTGAGAAAAAAGTAAAGGATGTTCCTAAAAGAAATAAGTCTTATAACTCAAGTGAGAAAACTAAAACCAATAAGGTTGTCGACAAAGTTGTCAATTTGTCCAACAAGCAGGGGTATACGACATGCCGTACACCACCTTTGCCTAGTGTAAGTTATCAGACTCAGGTACAAAAGTATGTTTCATTTAAGAACAATAATTCTATACATGTAAATAATAAAGACTATAACTTACCTAAGAGGGCTAAGATTATCCATCAACCTTATTCACATTCTTGTGACAACGCTACCACTTATATTGGTAGAGGTGCATCTTCTCGCACCATCCTTGTGCAAAATCTGCCACAACGAACCACTTGGCAGGCACTGGGAGATTTTCTCAATCACACGGCAGACGTTAAGTTCGTACGTCTATTACCACATACCAAGAACAGGTATGGTGACGCCGTGGTTACATTTAGAACCAATAAAGATGCTCGCATGGCTATCGAGCTGGACAATGGTGTGTATTTTCACCACCATTCTCTCCGATTACAATTGGTTCCTGATTCTGCGTCACGCAGATACTAACCTACTGATATTGAATTTTGATGTCATATTCTTTGACGACTCAGCCTATGCAGTCATCATTTCTTTTCTTTACTAATCATTGTTTCTTTTCTTTTCTAGAGATCATTTCTTTCTCGACTCCACGGGGGTTATTCCAATATAATTTCATGCCATTCGGTTTAGTAAATGCACCGGCTACATTTGTACGCATGATGCGTCGCGTACTTTCTCATCGTCCCGATGTCATTACATATATTGACGACATTTGTCTCTTTAATGACACATGGGATGAACACATTATTGGATTGAAAACATTACTGTCTACTTTACGGTCATGTAATTTAACGGCTAAGCCTTCTAAAGCTTTCGTGGGTTTTCACGAAATTTCATTTTTAGGCCACCGCGTTGGTAACGGTCGGTTATATACTGAGGACAGTAATGTCTCTAAGATCCTCAACATTTCTACTCCCAAAACTAAGAAACAAGTGAGATCACTATTGGGTCTTGTTCAGTTCTACGCTAAGTTCATACCTCATCTGTCCACTATTACTGCACCTTTCTCTTCGTTATTAAAAAAGGGCGCGGCTAACGTGATTCGGTGGTCGGAGGAACACCAAATCGCGTTGGACACCATTAAGGCATTCTTTTCTAAACCTCCTATGTTACAATTGCCTAATGCGAACCTTCCTTTCATCTTGCGCAGTGACGCCTCTGCCTACGGTATTGGAAGCGTGTTACTACAGGAGTACGCGGGCACCTTGCACCCAGTACTGTTCGTTTCAAGGAAACTTACGTCGGCTGAACAAAAGTACTCCGTTCTTGATAAGGAACTTTTGTCTCTCGTGTGGTCTATAACAAAACTCCAGCGTTATCTTCTGGGATCAAATTTCTTTGTAGAGACTGAATCATGCGTCTTGGTACGCCCTACAAATGTGGATGCCTCTACACATACTACATCACATTTGTAAACATGACGTTCTTTGAACTTTACTTTGTGAATCAGTGACATTTTTGTACATACTTAGTCAAGTGAATAAAGTTGTAACATTCCGTTGAATTACTTGAAGCGGAAAATAGAGAAAAAAAACAAAACAAACTGTGAATTATATATATAACAGTGAGGATCACATAACTTTTAGTATTTATGACATTATCTGCGTAAAGATACATTGTGAATTTAGATAAACAATAGTATATCGTGAACTATTTAACAATATTTTGTGGAATCTTTGGTATTTCAACATACTAAAACTTTTAAGGATCTTCGTGTTTATGAACTGGTTTTGAAGTTAACTTAGAATCTTCAAGAACTAATTGAACTTGTAGCAGTGTAATGAACTGAAACATTATTCAGTACATTGTGATTAATGAACATATTTAATTAATTTAATTAGTTTAATATAATTAACTATAAATATTTTAACCCTAATGATTACATCGGGTAACTATCACTCATTTTAGATAGTGATACGTCATTGGTAGTTATTCAATGATACTACTCATCCTTAGACACGGTTAGGTGTGTTGATGACTTCAAGTGTTGTATTCATATTCTTTGATTTTTGCCACTTCTCATTTTTTTAATTTTTATACATTTTCATCTTTTCCTTTAAATTCATGTATTTCCATATCTCTTTATTACTTATTGCATTTGGGTTCAATTAATCATCCTTTTATGCTTTGATTTTCTTTCATCTCTTCCACAATGTTCCAAAGGTGGTCAATTGTGATGATATGCTTTTATGCATATTTGTTGTTGAGTTGAGTTGAATTTGATTTTGTTCGTTCACTCTCCTCTTATTGATTAATATGCCTCTCTTGCATTATTAGTATTATTAGTATATAATACATATTTGTAAGCTTGTTTCACCTCTCCGCGGTAATTAAATGAAAGAAAAAAAAAAATTTAATAGAATTACATTTTTTGCGGACGGTGTGAAGGAAGATGATGCCTCCTTTATTGTATTCTAAACACTCACGGGTGGTCATCAGGTTATACTTCGGTTGAGTGAGTACGCACCAACTTATGTTGATGCTAGTTTTTATAAATGTCTTCTGTCACGCACGTATATGCACAATTTGGTGTAGGGGGATTCGTGCGCGCTTGTGTCCAAGCAAGGCAGATGACGTCAGAGGTTACAAAATGAAAGCCAGCATCTCAAGCCAGACATTGAGTCTGTTGCCTATATTCCTATATATACCCAGTGTGTTGGGTTAGTTATTCTTCTGGTACAATGACTTCTTGGTAGAAGTCATTGTCGGATTACACTACACGTAAGTCCGAACCAGTTTTTGGTAAGAAGTGAATTGTTTACTTGAACTTTCGTGTCACCATCCTTTGTTGGCATCTAGCTAGCACCTTTCTGCAAAGGGGTGTTATAATGGATCAACGGGGAATTTCACCGAAAGTATTTTAATATTACAGAGGATTCAAGGCTTCATCCTTTACGGTTTATTGGATTGTAATGATATATGGATTGCCGTCGTACGAGTCACGGCGACGAAGAGAGGTTAGCCAAGCACTAGGACATAACCTTCGTTGTTTATATTATATGCAAGTATGTATGGATCTGCCATGTCAGGGGTACCAAGCTACTAAAGTACCCGACCAGAATTGTAGGATAGAATCAATATATTTATTCCAAGACCTTTATGGTTGAATAGTCCTAACGGTCATGACATTGACGCAAGGTCAAACCCTGATCTTATGTGAGGAAGTTACTATGCCTGTACCATGCCCATATATATGCTACATGTACGTTTACTGTGGAATCCATGTTGGAGTACTGTAACCTGTTGTCGTCAACGTATTTTCGTCCTAAATAAATTATGATGTCAGTAAACCTAACGAGTTCGTCCCTATACATATTGGCACTCGTTGACGTGCCGGCTTGTTATTGAAGTCCTTCTTTCACGTTCCAAGAAAGAAACATTCGCGTTATTATTGTCAAATCCAAATAGCATCGCCCGTGTTGGACCGTTGTCACTACGACACCATCAACATCCTTTAGTCAGCGGTTCACACCCCAGAAGAAGCGAGGCTACAAGAGTGCTGTCTTCTTCCGATAGATTTTGGCTCTCCACAAGCAAAAAGATTACAATTCACTGAAGGTTCAGATGATGAGGATTGGCATTTTTTAGCACTAAAGTATTTTTAACTTTACAGTACATTGCTTTTTTTTTTTAAGATCTAGTGCTATTGCGCACTTAATAGACAGTGTAAACATAATTTTAGGCTTTTATATGCACTGGGAAGCCAAAAAACAAATGGGTGTGACCAATTTTATTTCAATATTCGCTTCATTGCGGTGGTCTGGAACCAAACCAGCAATATCTCAGAGGTATGCCTGTGTGTGTGTGTGTGTGGGTGTGCGTGCATGCATGCGTGTGTGTATAAAGATATAAACCATCTTCACAATGTTTATAAGGTTGGTGAAAATTGTGTGCATTATGTCTACAGCTTTATGAACAAGCACTGGAAATGACTTAAACAAGCATTTTTAATTGAAGTGGCTCTCACAAGTACTGCACTGATTGACTATTATGTACTGCCACAATGGACTTGTCAAAATAAACCTGAAGATCTCCTAACAAGAACAGTCATAGAACACCTGAATCAGCAGTCCGTCAACAACAAAGTATCACTGCAGTGGATTCCTGCACACTGTGGTATTGCAGGAAATGAGGCAGCTGACAGACTGGCTAAAGCAGGCACTCAGAAGGAACAGTTTTGCCACAGTCTCACTGAAGGAAGCAAAGACATTTATCAAAAGAAAGTACAAAAATGCATGGAGCCAGAGAACACGCAGCAATTACCCAAAAGACCCCCATCCTAAAGCTAGACAGAAAACTGCAAACCACCATTTTTAGGCTCTGCACAGGACACTGTAGACTACAAACCCATCTCCACAAAATTAAAGCTGCCCTAACTGACCAGTGCACATGCCAAAATGGCCCCCAGACTCCAGAACACATTCTACAAATGTGCCCTCTCTTTGGTGACTTGAGAGCTCAAACCTGGCCCCAGGAGACGAAAGTGGAAGAGAAACTGTGGGGCTGAAACTCCTGCTGACGATTGGATTCATGGAGTCAACTCATCTCCTTGTTTAGACTGCCGAGCATAGGAAATTGATTGCAGAAGAAGAAGAAGATTGAATGCTGAAGGCCACGGACTCCTTAGATTGTCAGCTGAAGGCCAAAGACCCCTTAGAAAAAATGTACATATACATAATTACATTTTTTGCATAAAAAAAATACATTTCGTTACAAAGAAAAATCATTAAGCTTACATACAGTCATACTGAAATGTAAAAAAGTATATATTTACATATGTGCAAAAATCTATCATAATTTTCAAGAGTAAAATAAAATTAAGAAATTTTAAGGACATGCACAGCCCAACCAAGTGCCCCAAGGACCACCAGTTAAGAAACCCCGATATAACCATAATTTACTTTACATTTAGCCATCACTCCAAATTATTTGAGCTGACAGCAGATAAAATGAGATCACAACCAGGGCATATGGTGACTAACCATTACCATAAGTAATTGTATGAATGTACACAGATATCCCATGTATACACCCATCTCATGTACACATTTCTAATAATGAAAGGAGGAAATGAGATCAAAATCAGAACAACAAGTTTTAAAACTAACAAAATGTAAAGGTAGATCCATAGCAGATACTGCTGTAGGGGAGTGGAGTGTTAGAGACTTCATCATACTAGGCCTAGCATTATGAGTTTAGCTGACCAGTTCCCGTCCTTGCTGCCTTTTCCTTCCCTAAATCAAGAGCACAGTCTGGTGCTCATTTCTAGCTGGGTAGATGAGCATGATGACACCAGGTTTAGAACCCTGTACCTTCAGCTGGGAAAAGTTGATTGTAGAGGAAGACAGTGCTGTAAGTGGGAATTAACATCTAGCGATAGACAGGAAAGATTTTCAGAGTGCACTATCAAGACAAGAGACAGAAGATTGAGATCCATTCAATGCTTAGATGGCAGTTGATAGATCAAATTGGATACCTTCAGGGTAAAAAATGCCACACACTTCTACATATTATTAAATGGATTATTTCTTTCATCTGCTAAAATGTAAAAAAAACAAAAAACAAACAAACAAAAAAAACAATACTTGAAACAAACATTTAAAAAAAACAAGGGACATAAAACTGCATGACAGTACTTTGAAATTCAGCTGTTTGCCTTAATACAGTGTTGTGTCTTTCAGGTCTCAGTTAGTCTAGGAATCAGAAACTAATTTAATATTACAGTTTGTGAAAGGAAATACATCATGTGTTGGCAATGTGCAGACCTACTAGTAGGTACCACAAACTGATTTTTCATATTTGTTAAATTGACAATTCAATGAGATATTTAGAAAGTACATTTAAAAAATTTTTTTTTTTTTAAATAACATCATCAAAATCGGTCTATAAATAAAATAATTATGAATTTTTATTTTATTTTTCAAATCAGAAATTTTATCGCTCCATCTGAAAGTGAAAATGGGCTATCTTTGACATCACCAAAGGATCACAAATTACATATATAAGCACATATAAGGTCATGTTTGTGTTAAAAACTACTTGTAATTGTAAGAAATTAAGAAATGGAAGGCATGGAGTACATAAAAAAGCCAATATGCTCTTTTCAAATTTTAAGAAAATCAGGTTAGTTGTGTTTTTGGTTACAAAATCAGCTCGACAAATAATTTTAAAGTGTCAATGCTCAAAATCTATGCACTGTAGACACTCAGGATCTATGACATCCAATATCATAGTCACACTAAGTAACTCCAATTGTTTCTAAACATGTCACATTTTTCTGAACAAGGTTATTATGAATTAAAAATGACAAGAAAGCCAAAAAAAAAAAAAAAAAAAATAATAAACCGATTTCTGCAGAAACTGTTCAATTCGTCAAGATTTCTACATGTTTACAAAGAACAGAAAAAATTTACTAATGAAGTTACAGTAATAATCCATGAATCATTTTAAAGTTGTTTTCAAGCACTTTCCAACAGTACAGAAATAAGCACAATTATTTTGACTTGTTAAGCAAATTATAGGCTCAAAGATGCCTTGTTTGAAGAAAATTCACAATTTGTCATATTTTTTGTCACCCACAAAAATTAATATTTAATGTATATTTATAGATCATACATTATTTTAGAGCCTTTTTACAGCTCTTTGCAATGGAATTCAAATAAACTATGTTTATGTGGCATATTCTGTTATGTGTCACCTTTTAGAAATGTTTCATTATTCCCAATCTTGTTAAGAAAGAATCCTACAGTATAATATATTTATAGCTTATTCAATATCGCTTTCAGTCCCTGTAACAAATACATGTACTATGTAGATGGGCCTAGTCTATAGTATGAATAAATATAATATAAATAACACTGGGAAGAAGAATTAGTATATCGAGATTATTAATTCTAGGCCATAAATCACATTAATTCATAAAGCCAGTGCATATACAAAAAATCTATTCAGCAGATGAAAGCAACTGCCACTATTGTTTACATTGAATGAGGTCACCAAAATTACTGAGTTTTTGAGCGATTGTGGGATTAATCATGATTAAAGAGTACCGGTGTCTAAATACCACATGCAATGTGCACGATGCTTTTGAAACTCTGCCAACGATATTAAAATCACCCTCAAATAATTAAACTGACAAAACAAAAGCTAAATCGAGTGAATGACATTTTTGCTGTTCCAACCTTGAATCTTCTACCTACACTCCCCTTGCTAATCGTAGTAATCCCCTTGGTTTTATTGTAGTTATCACAGTCGTACTTATTTCTGTATCAATTAATTAAATGCTATCAATTTGGGGTGATCTCTCTGGTGGAACAGCAATCGTGACTGGACACAAACGAAAAATACTTGTATACTTGCTACAGTATACAAATGTGGAAATGAACTTCTGTGATGCTAATTACACCCTCGATGACACTTGAAATCATCCACACACTTCAGGGATTCCCTCTGTGGTGAAATGTGTTGAGAACCCAGCATTGCACTCTAAGCTTTGATTCCCAGACGTGATTCTTTAGCTTTGACCTGATTGACTGCATGTAGGAGGATCTAACTATGGAACCACTGATAAGCAGTGGAACTGAGAAATGGCTCTGTGCAGGATGTGACCATTCCTTGGGAAAGTCTAGAACCAGAGCACAGTATTTTAGGAAAAAAACGGATAGACTTAATAAGTAAAGCCAGCAGGTAGACTTGAACATCGGTCTAAAGAAGTCAGAGGTCATGACACTCAATGTGAGCAGCCCTGAGCCCATATCAGCAAGGAATCGGCAACTGGAGCAGATGGGCACCTTCGCATGCCTGGGGTGCATGGTGGCATTAGACTGTGGAGCGGGCAAGGACATCAGCGACAAAGTGAACAAAGCTAGAACAGCCTTTTTTTGGTCTAAACAACATCTGGAAGTCCTATCAGTACAGTACAAGCACAAAATTAAGATTATATCAAAGCTGTGTAATTTCTGTGCTTCTCTATGGTGCAGAATGCTGGAGAGTTACAGAGAAAGGAAATGTCGGGATTGTCATCTTTTCACACAACATGCCTAGGAAAAATCCACCGAATCTTTTGGCCAAATACCATCACCAACAAAGATCTGCTTACTCAGAGCAAACAAGAGGACATGCACACCATCATAGCTGGCTGATGCTGGAGCTGGGTTGGCCATGTCCTCAGAAAAGACCCTGATGCCATCACAAGAACAGCTATGCTATGGACCCCTGAAGGAAAACGAAAGAGAGGCAGACCAAAAACAACTTGGCAGAGGACTGAGGAGGCTGAGATGCAAAGAATGAACCAGAGTTGGGGCACTGAACGAAGGATAGCCACCAACCGGGCAAAGTGGAATCAATTTGTTGTTGCTCTACAAGACGCCACCAGGCGTGATGGCCACTGACTGCTTTGACGGTCGGTGGATAAGAATCAAAGAAGAAGTTGGACAGCCTCCTTGGATGGCAGGGAATACACAGTATACTACACACTTCTTACTCCTAGCTTGGGACCACTATGTAATGATCCTTTAAATGCAAGCTAAGCTGGAGAAACTGGAGCTGATGACTTTAACTCAACATGTTTCAGAATGGTAGAAAAGCCACAAGAAAAGCCTAGATCTTCAGTGTTACCAAAGAGTATTGAAATTGCTATTGGCTGCAAAAGAGTGAGAAGCTCAGCAGCCCTATTAAACAACAAAAAATCTGGTTGAGATTTCAATTTACACAACAAAATACTTTTTTCACTACCACTTTGAAAAATGTCCACAGGAAGTGATCAAATAATTTAAACTATCAAGATATTTTGTGAATAGGGGGCTGAAGAATAATGAATGAGTAAACCTGCTTTACAACATCACACTTACAAATTGTGTATGGTAAACATCACATAAATTTTCTCTGATGCTAGTCTAGTGTGTAGTTTTAGAATACTGACTTGAGTAAACTCAACACCACAAACATCACACTTACAAATTGTCTCTCATGTATATTTTGTAAATTGTTGTGTGTTGTTTTAGAATAAAGACTTGATAAAATATAATACGACTCTTAGAAAGTCCCTCTCATGTGTGCCTTCTAAGAGTAGTATTAGGTTTTCTCAAGTCTTTATTCTAAAACAGCACACAACAAGACATACTTGAGAAAGTCCCTCTCATGTGTGCATTCTTTTGTGTAATTTTAGAATACAGACTTGAGAAAACTTAATACCACAAACATCATATTTATACATCTCTCCAATGTGTTTCAACACGTGACTCTTTATCAGAGTAGCCTAAGAAAACTCTTCACACCTATATGGCTTTTCCCCTATATGCATTCTTAGTGTAGTTTTTATAAAAAATCACACACAAGTACCACACTTATAAGGTTTCTCTCCTGCTTTAAATGATTATTTTGACAAAATTCTGCTCCACAAACATCACACTTATAAGGTTTCTCTCCTGTGTGTGTCCTTTTGTGACTCTTTTAAATGATCATTTTTAGAAAATGCTGCTCCACAAACATCACACTTATAAGGTTTCTCTCCTGTGTGTCCTTGTGTGACTCTTTAAAGAACCACTATGAGAAAATTCTGTTCCACAAAAATCACACTTATAACATTTCTCTCCTGTGTGTGTCTTTTTGTGACTCTTCAAATGATTATTTCGAGAATATTCTGCTCCACAAACATCACACTTATAAGGTTTCTCTCCTGTGTGTGTCCTTTTGTGACTCTTTAAATGATCATTTCGAGAAAATTCTGCTCCACAAACATCACACTTATAAGGTTTCTCTCCTGTGTGTCCTTGTGTGACTCTTTAAAGAACCACTATGAGAAAATTCTGTTCCACAAAAATCACACTTATAACATTTCTCTCCTGTGTGTGTCCTTTTGTGACTCTTTAAATCTTCATTTTGAGAAAATCCTGCTCCACAAACATCACACTTATAAGGTTTCTCTCCTGTGTGTGTCCTTTTGTGAATGTTTAAAGTACCACTTTGAGATAATTCTGCTCCACAAACATCACACTTTTAAGGTTTCTCTCCGGTGTGTGTCCTTTTGTGACTCTTTAAATGTTCATATTGAGAAAATCATGCTCCACAAACCTCAAACTTATAGGGTTTCTTTCCTGTGTGTGTCCTTTTGTGATTCTTTATATGTTCATTTTCAGAAAATCTTGCTCCACAAACATCACACTTATAAGGTTTCTCTCCTGTGTGTGTCCTTTTGTGAATGTTTAAAGTACCACTTTAAGACAATTCTGCTCCACAAATATCACACTTTTAAGGTTTCTCTCCTGTGTGTGTCCTTTTGTGACTCTTTAAAGCACTACTATGAGAAAATTCTGCTCCACATACATCACACTTATAAGGTTTCTCTCCTGTGTGTGTCCTTTTGTGACTCTTTAAATGTTCATTTTGAGAAAATTGTGCTCCAAAAACATCACACTTATAAGGTTTCTCTCCTGTGTGTGTCCTTGTGTGACTTTTTAGATGACCACTCTGAGAAAATTCTGCTCCACAAACATCAAACTTATAAGGTTTCTCTCCTGTGTGTGTCCTTTTGTGACTCTTTAAAGAACAACTATGAGAAAATTCTGCTCCACAAACATCACACTTATAAGGTTTTTCTCCTGTGTGTGTCCTTTTGTGACTCTTTAAATGTTCATTTTGAGAAAATTCTGCTCCACAAACATCACACTTATAAGGTTTCTCTCCTGTGTGTGTCCTTTTGTGACTCTTGAAATGATTTTGTTGAGAAAATTCTGCTCCACAAACATCACACTTATAAGGTCTCTCTCCTGGGTGTGTCCTTTTGTGACTCTTTAAAGAACAACTATGAGAAAATTCTGCTCCACAAACATCACACTTATAAGGTTTTTCTCCTGTGTGTCCTTTTGTGACTCTTTAAATGTTCATTTTGAGAAAATTCTGCTCCACAAACATCACAATTATAAGGTTTCTCTCCTGTGTGTGTCCTTTTGTTACTCTTTAAATGTTCATTTTGAGAAAATCCTGCTCCACAAACATCACACATTATAAGGTTTCTCTCCTGTGTGTGTCCTTTTGTGTCTCTTTAAAGCACCACTTTGAGAAAGTTCTGCTAGACAAACATTACACATATAAGGTTTCTCTCCTGTGTGTGTCCTTTTGTGACTATCTAAATATTTATTTTGAGAAAATGCTGCTCCACAAACATCACACTTATAAGAATTCTCTCCTGTGTGTGTCCTTTTGTGACTCTTAAATGATTATGTTGAGAAAATTCTGCTCCACAAACATCACATTTATAAGGTTTCTCTCCTGTGTGTGTCCTTTTGTGACTCTTTAAAGAACAACTATGAGAAAATTCTGCTCCACAAACATCACACTTATAAGGTTTTTCTCCTGTGTGTGTCCTTTTGTGACTCTTTAAATGTTCATTTTGAGAAAATTCTGCTCCACAAACATCACAATTATAAGGTTTCTCTCCTGTGTGTGTCCTTTTGTGACTCTTTAAATGTTCATTTTGAGAAAATCCTGCTCCACAAACATCACACTTATAAGGTTTCTCTCCTGTGTGTGTCCTTTTGTGACTCTTCAAAGCACCACTGTGAGAAAATTCTGCTCCACAAACATTACACTTATAAGGTTTCTCTCCTGTGTGTGTCCTTATGTGACTCTTTAAACTTTATTTTGAGAAAATTCTGCTCCACAAACATCACACTTAAAAGGTTTCTCTCCTGTGTGTGTCCTTTTGTGACTCTTTAAATGATCACTTTTAGAAAATGCTGCTCTACAAACATCACACTTATAAGGTTTCTCTCCTGTGTGTGTCCTTTTGTGACTCTTTAAATATTCATTTTGAGAAAATGCTGCTCCACAAACATCACACATAAGGTTTCTCTCCTGAGTGTGTCCTTTTGTGACTCTTTAAATGATTATGTTGAGAAAATTCTGCTCCACAAACATCACATTTATAAGGTCTCCTGTGTGTGTCCTTTTGTGACTTATTAACACATTAACTACCGAATTGAAAAACACACTGTGGCCGAATTACATTTTTTTCCCATTTTCATCCTGTAGATGTTTGCACAAAGTAAGCTGTAGTTTTCGTAATTGGTTACAGATTTTTATTAATTAATCGTCATTTTAAAGATAAATGAATGTACTATTACAATAAACACTGGTTGTAACTCTAATTCTATTTAACGGCCCTAATATGGCCGAGGACTTGCAATATTTTCACAATTATAACTGCTTGCGCCCCATCTCTATCAAAATCACAATTTCAATCAATGTACACACCGTTTTCACTCATGTTCTCGTCGCTAGATCTATCAGTCAATTGTTGAAACGCGTTTCTATCCTATTCAGCCGTTAGACGAGATGTACACTCATTTTGTTGTTGTCCTATCACTAGTTGCCACGGTAAACAGTTTTACACGATTTGGTAACTAACCCAAAACGCTGAAAAATATGAACATAATATCAATTTTCCAGTGTTCTACAACAACCATGCTTTGGGAATTTGTTTTCCGGTGGCAACTTAAAATCTCGAACCAGATCAGAGAGTGTTTCAGTACATTTTTCATTCGTTTTTTTACTAAAATTAGATTGGCGCTCTGAGCGGCTTGCGGTCCAAATGTGATTATTTTGTGAGCTGCTGACAGTGGCTTGCGGTAGTTAATGTGTTAAAGCACTTCTATGAGAAAATCCTGCTCCATAAACATCACACTTATAAGGTTTCTCTCCTGTGTGTGTCCTTTTGTGACTCTTTATATTTTTATTTAGAGAAAATCCTGCTAAAAAAAATCACACTTATAAGGTTTCTCTCCTGTGTGTCTCCTTTTGTGACTCTTTAAAGCACTATTTTGAGAAAATCCTGCTCCACAAACATCAAACTTATAATGTTTCTCTCCTGTGTGTGTCCTTTTGTGACTCTTTAAATCTTCATTTTGAGAAAATACTACTCCACAAACATCACACTTATAAGGCATCTCTCCTGTGTGTGTCGTTTTGTGAATGTTTAAAGGACAACTACGAGAAAATTCTGCTCCACAAACATCACACTTATAGGGTTTCTCTCCTGTGTGTGTCCTTTTGTGACTCTTTAAATGTTCATCTTTAGAAAATCCTGCTCCACAAACCTCATACTTATAGGGTTTCTTTCCTGTGTGTGTCCTTTTGTGACTCTTTATATGTTCATTTTGAAAAAATCCTGCTCCACAAACATCACACTTATACGGTTTCTCTCCTGTGTGTGTCCTTTTGTGAATGTTTAAAGTACCACTTTGAGACAATTCTGCTCCACAAACATCACACTTTTAAGGTTTCTCTCCTGTGTGTGTCCTTTTGTGACTCTTTAAAACACTACTATGAGAAAATTCTGCTCCACAAACATCACAGTTATAAGGTTTCTCTCCTGTGTGTGTCCTGTTGTGACTCTTTAAAGCACTACTATGAGAAAATTTTGCTCCACAAACATCACACTTATAAGGTTTCTCTCCTGTGTGTGTCCTTGTGTGACTCTTTAGATGACCACTCTGAGAAAATTCTGCTATACAAACATCACATTTATAAGGTTTATCTCCTGTGTGTGTCCTTTTGTGACTCTTTAAATGATGATTTCGAGAAAATTCAGCTCCACAAACATCACACTTATAAGGTTTCTCTCCTGTGTGTGTCCTTTTGTGACTCTTTAAATTTTCATTTTGAGAAAATCCTGCTTCACAAACATCACACTTATAAGGTTTCTCTGATGTGTGTGTCCTTGTGTGGCTCTTTAGTTGACTACTCTGAGAAAATTCTGCTCCACAAACATTACATTTATAAGGTTTCTCTCCTGTATGTGTCCTTTTGTGACTCTTTAAAGCACTACTATGAGAACATTCTGCTCCACAAACATCACACTTATAAGGTTTCTCTCCTGTGTGTGTCCTTTTGTGACTCTTTAAATGTTCATTTTGAGAAAATCCTGCTCCACAAACATCACACTTATAAGGTTTCTCTCCTGTGTGTATCCTTTGATGACTCTTTAAATGATCATTTCGAGAAAATTCTGCTTCACAAACATCACACTTATAAGGTTTCTCTCCTGTGTGTGTCCTTTTGTGACTCTTCAAAGCACAATTATGAGAAAATTCTGCTCCACAAACATTACACTTATAAGGTTTCTCTCCTGTGTGTGTCCTTTTGTGACTATATAAACTTGCGTTTTGAGAAAATTCTGCTCCACAAACATCACACTTATAAGGTTTCTCTCCTGTGTGTGTCCTTTTGTGATTCTTTAAATGATCATTTTTAGAAAATGCTGCTCCACAAACATCACACTTATAAGGTTTCTCTCCTGTGTGTGTCCTTTTGTGACTTTTTAAATATTCATTTTGAGAAAATGCTGCTCCACAAACATCACACTTATAAGGTTTCTCTCCGGTGTGTGTCCTTTTGTGACTCTTTAAATGATTATGTTGAGAAAATTCTGCTCCACAAACATCACACTTATAAGGTTTCTCTCCTGTGTGTGTCCTTTTGTGACTCTTTAAAGAACAACTATGAGAAAATTCTGCTCCACAAACATCACACTTATAAGGTTTTTCTCCTGTGTGTGTCCTTTTGTGACTCTTTAAATGTTCATTTTGAGAAAATCCTGCTCCACAAACATCACACTTATAAGGTTTCTCTCCTGTGTGTGTCCTTTTGTGACTCTTTAAAGCACCACTTTGAGAAAATTTTGCTCCACAAACATTACACTTAAAAGGTTTCTCTCCTGTGTGTATTTTTTTGTGACTCTTTAAAGCACCACTTTGAGAAAATTCTGCTCCACAAACATTACACTTATAAGGTTTCTCTCCTGTGTGTGTTCTTATGTGAATCTTTATATGACCACAATGAGAAAATCCTGCTCCACAAACATCACATTTATATGGTTTCTCTCCTGTGTGTGTCCTTTTGTGAATCTTTAAAGAACAACTATGAGAAAATTCTGCTCCACAAACATCACACTTATAAGGTTTTTCTCCTGTGTGTGTCCTTTTGTGACTCTTTAAATGTTCATTTTGAGAAAATGCTGCTCCACAAACATCACACTTATAAGGTTTCTCTCCTGTGTGTGTCCTTTGGTGACTCTTTAAATGATCATTTCGAGAAAATTCTGCTTCACAAACATCACACTTATAAGGTTTCTCTCCTGTGTGTGTCCTTTTGTGACTCTTCAAAGCACAACTATGAGAAAATTCTGCTCCACAAACATCACATTTATAAGGTTTCTCTCCTGTGTGTGTCCTTTTGTGACTCTTTAAATGTTCATTTTGAGAAAATGCTGCTCCACAAACATCACACTTATAAGGTTTCTCTCCTCTGTGTGTCCTTTTGTGACTTTTTAAAGCAGTTCTATGAGAAAATCCTGCTCCACAAACATCACACTTATAAGGTTTCTTTCCTGTGTGTCTCCTTTTGTGACTCTTTAAAGCACTATTTTGAGAAAATCCTGCTCCACAAACATCACACTTATAAGGTTTCTCTCCTGTGTGTGTTCTTCTGTGATTTTTTAAATCTTCATTTTGAGGAAATCCTGCTCCACAAACATCACACATATAAGGCTTCTCTCCTGTGTGTGTCCTTTTGTGAATGTTTAAAGTACAACTATGAGAAAATTCTGCTCCACAAACATCACACTTATAAGGTTTCTCTCCTGTGTGTGTCCTTGTGTGATGACCACTCTGAGAAAATTCTGCTCCACAAACTTCACACTTATATGGTTTCTCTCCTGTGTGTGTCCTTTTGTGAATGTTTAAAGCACCACTATGAGAAAACTCTGCTGCACAACCATCACATTTATAAGGTTTTTCTTCTGTATGTCGACTTTTGTACCATTTTAAATGAAGTTTTTGTCCTGTAAGTTCATCACACATGTAAGATTCTTCTTCTGTATTTGTCACCTTTTGATCACTTTGACAAAATTTTGCTCCACTGACATCATATTTGTAATGTGTCTCACTATTCTGCTGCATTTTGGGTTTCTTTGGATAATCAGTCCTAGAAAACCTACTAAGACCACCACACTTGTTAGGTAGTTCTTCTTTATGCTGCATTACGTGTGGCTTTAGATAACCAAAATGAGCAGCCCCCATACCAATAAGATCATATTTAGAATGCTTCTGTGCTTTTTGTGTTCTTTCTTGTTGACATAGACTGGATTCTGTAGCTAATTCTAAAATATCAACATTACTTATATAACACTTTTCTCTTATATGTGAAAGTTCATGTTCATTATGATCACCTTTCTTGCTAACCTGTACTCCACAAACACGACAGCTGAAAAGTTTCTCTTTTGTAATTATTATTTTATCTGATGGTACACAGTCAAACAATTTAAAACCTTCTCTACTTCCACCATTGAGAGTACAATCATCATAGACTATTGTTGATTTCCTGCTACAGTTTTCATTTTGTAAGACTGCAGTATAAATCTCAGGAGTCAGATTCATGTCTACAGTCATTAACTCAGAGTCTGTGACATTCGGTGATTGTACCTCTTTTAATCTTGATTCAATGTTATTGTCTGTATTTAGCGTTGCAGCTGCCGTACTTACATCAGCTTTCATTTCACTCACAATGTTTCCTGTGAATTCTGGCAACACTTGATTGAATGCAGCATTTTGCATTGGTTCACTCTTTATGAAACTGTTCATAATTTTCACATCGGGAATGTCAACACTAGAGTATAGGCGGGGTCGCTGGTTACATGAATGGTCACCTGTAATTCATTGTATTAAAAAATATAATAAAAACTTCAGATAATTATGGCATGCACAAACAATTTTAATTCTGCATGTTTTGTAGCATAAAAGCAAGCAAGAGGACATGCACACCATCATAGCTGGCTGATGCTGGAGTTGGGTTGGCCATGTCCTCAGAAGAGACTCCAATGCCATCACAAGAACAGCTATGCTATGGACCCCTGAAGGAAAATGAAAGAGAGGCCGACCAAAAACAACTTGGTGGAGGACTGTGGAGGATGAGATGCAAAGAATGAACCAGAGTTGGGGCACTATACGAAGGATGGGTACCGACCGAGCAAAGTGGAATCAATTTGTTGTTTCCCTACAAGGTCCACTAGGCGTGATGGCCACTGACTGCTTTGATGGTCGCAGCTAAGGATCAAAGCAGAAAGAAGGAGAATGTTTTGTGGCATCATATTAAGTATGATTTAAAGTTTTGCAACTTAAGGTTATTTAAGAAGTATTTGTTTCTGTCTGATATGTTAATAGTTCATGGTGCATTGCGTACTATGAAACTAATAGTATACATTTAATAATTTTATATGGTGAATTACGCCCATCATTGTGGAAGATACTTACAATCTATGGTTTTCCAACAAAATATGTGAATATAATCAAAGCGCTATATGACAATGCAAGATGTTGTGTTAGAACAAATAAAGGGAATACAGAATGGTTTACAGTAGAAACAGGGTTGAAACAAGGCTGTATTATGTCACCACTACTTTTTGGAATAGCTATTGATTGGGTTATGAGAAACTATACCCACAATGAACAATTGGGTATAAAATGGACAAATGGAAAATTCCTGGGGGACCTGGATTTCGCAGATGATGTAGCATTCTTAAGTTCAACACCAAGACAATCCCAAGAAGCAATAAATAATTTGTGTCATCTCTCGGTTAAAATTGGTCTCCAAATAAATGCCTCTAAAACTAAAGCTATGAACTTTTCTAACGAGACCTTTGATATCATCTTGAACGGGGAAAAACTACAGAAAGTTGAAAGTTTCAATTATTTAGGCAGTAAAATGACTCAGGATGGTGACACAACAAGAGAAATCCATACTAGAATTGCTTTGGCAGCTAGCGCCTTCAATAGATTATCTAACATTTGGAAATTACGATCATTGAATATACATACCAAGCTTCGTCTGTTTAATTCAAATGTTATCTCAGTGTTAACATACGGCTGTGAGAGTTGGAAAATAACAAAATCATTGGAGAACAAGCTGAATACATTCGAGAACAAATGTCTTAGAAAACTCATGAACATCAGTTGGAAAGAATTCAAGACTAATCGACAAATAAGAGAAGACTCTAGGCAGAAATATGTCTCCGACTATATAAGGAAAAGACGATGGTCATATATCGGTCATGTCCTACGAATGCAAAACAACAGAATACCACTACAGGCGCTCACTTGGGTTCCTGAGGGTAAGCGGAAAAAGGAAGACCAAAAGAAACACTCAGAAGAACAATAATAAGAGAAGGAAGAACGTTGGGCCTAAATAATGTGCAAGAGCTAAGAGGAGTGGCGTCACAACGAACAACCTGGAGAGCACTGGTTTCTGCCTTATGCGCCGTGTTTGGCGCTTAAAGAATTTATTATTATTATTATTATTAAACAGTCCTGAAATGATTACAAATATTATATTGTTAATAATATATATATATATATGTCATGATATACATGATGTGTATACTTGTACATGTGTGTGAGTAGAGAATGGTGTAACCTGTTTAGAGTGTTTTATTATTGAAGTATGCAAGCTTGGAATGTTTAATGTTCACTTTTAGAAGCATGTAGCATGGTTGAAGAATACTCAGGGGCGTACATGTGTGAATCAAGGTTTACGGGCACATATGAAGAGCGTGCAGAGTGCATGCAGTTATCATACTTGTCTGACACCCGTGTGTTACCAGGGCCAGAAAGGGGAGCAAAAAATAGTAACACTGTTCCCTGCCATGCATGTCGTAGAAAGCTACTAAGGAGGGTTGGGCATGGGGCTGGTTACCTCATCCTGTAAAAAATTTAAAAAAACAAAAAACTTCAACAAACATGGACAAGTCAATTAAAGAAAATAAAACACAGCCATCCAAGACAGGGGAAGGTCCTCTCGCAGGAAGGCGTATGATGCAACACAGAGAAAGCCAAAAGGAGTCTGTGTTACTGACTGTGACGATATTCTAAATACAATAGCTAAATTAAATATTATTATAGTGCATAAGTCAAAAATAAAGATAGAAAATAAAGATTGAGTCCAGCTTCTTCGTCCCCACGCCAGCCGGTATGCGGATTTTGATAAGCCTTATAGCCGAATGAAAGATACTGTCTTTTCAAAATTCGTCCTTGAGATTAAATGTAACACTTGTGCAAGTTCAAGACGATAGAGTGATAGAATAAGAGAAAAGGAGGGGAGGGATAGAAAGACAGAACTTAGGGGACGCCGTCTCGCGTTGATTTCACAAAAGCCAACTCGAGCGACATAGCCTTGGGCGATTTTCAAATTACGATACAAAACTAAAAAATGTTCGTCAATTGGATCCTGTAAACAACCTTAGCTCTTATAAGGAATGACGTAATTCTAACGTACTATGGACAAGTCTCGTATTTAGTTTGAAAATAGTTAGAAAAAGAATGGAACAGGTGGTAGTTTCTAGATATGAACGACTAACATAGAAAAAAATATGGAATTATGAACCATAATACATAGGGCCATAAAAAATTATATATTCGGATGCCTTATGATCTCCTGAACAATAATATGTTGTCAGTTACGCACTAGTACAATAAATAACCAAGATATTGGCAAAAATACTATGTATTGTAAGACGGACTGACGAAAACAAAAATCATGCCTGCTTATTTTTTTCATAGCATGTTTTGAAAAAAGCTTTTGGTGAAATGAGGACTAAAAGGTACCTATGATTTGATTGGCTGTAGTTTAAAGAAAGACTAGATAGGATTGGCTGACCTAAAACTAAAAATATATTTGCAGGAGTAAACATAGTACTTGGGGAGTTTGTTTTTTAAAAGTTTGATTCAAATGTGCATGGTCCGATTGGCCAATGCATTACATATTATCGAAAAACGTAGACTGCTTGTTGCCATTTTGAGAAAAATTTTTGATAAACAAGGAGCGATGAGGAGCAGGCTTGTGCTTTTAAAACTAATAGAAAGCAGTCTGGACAAGGCAGATCTAAAGTGTGCCATAAATTGTTTGCCAGTCATTGTTTACTTGTGTAAAATTCATTGAAATCTGTGGGTTTTTTGTGGCCCTGTCATTAACGTAATACCAAGCTCGTGGGAACTGATTGATTCCTGACACTGTTTGCATATTTTTGGCACGTGCTGGATGCCATTGCCTTTCAATAAGTGGAACAGATTGTCCAGCGAGCCTAGGAAAAGATCTACCGGTGTTATCCTTCGAAGATAAGTGCCTGTTCGGCATCAGGAAGCTCAACCTCTATGAACTCTAGTTTTTTAAGAATAAAGACTAAAAATATTAATTAAAAATTCCACCTGTGACAAATGAAAAGCAAATGAACTATAGGGAGGGATGTTAACCAACAACCTACCATTATATATATACAAGTATTAACCTAATTTAGAAAACTACACCTACACACTTTTATTATAATAATATTAGTATTATGGACAGAAGATCCATTGTGTAAATTGATTAATGTAAATAATTCACTTGATTTCACTTTGATTGTCAGTCCTGATTCAAACAAATAGAGTCAGGACAAAATAAATTCAGAAAAAATTAACGTTACACAAAATTCAACCACTGACTTACTTAAGATAGTCTTTTAAAGTGTACTTTGTATGTGATTGTCGTAGTATTGTTGTGTTGTGTGGGATAATAAAATAATTGTTTATATGTGTAGTTGGCTAATGCAACATTACACTACATATTCATAACCCTAGACACCAAACGTAGTCATTATACATTCTAGTCAAAGAATAAGTCTGAATGAGATCATAAGGGTGGTAGCAGCAAGGTACCCTGTAAACTTATCAAATATTTGTTATATTCAGGGACCTTCACAGCTGACCTCATTCAGTACACTAAGAGTACATAACAACAACATTTCTTAACATCAAATCCACCACACTGACTTACCTTCTTTCTTCTATGAGAACTTCTAGATTTGGCACCTGGAATGTTCAGACATTAAACGAACAAGGAAAAGTGGCACAAGTAGCAGCAGAAATGAGGGAGTATAAAATCGAGGTTCTGGGACTGTGCGAAACAAAGTGGAAGGGAGTAAACAAGAAAAATCTCATCACAGGTGAACTGGTGCTCTCAGGACATGAAGGTCACCACAGTGAAGGGGTAGCTCTTATGTTATCTAAAGAAGCACAGAAAGCACTCACTGAATGGGAAGACGTTGGACCCAGAATAATAATAGCTACTTTTAAAACAACAAAAAAGAAAATAATTGTAAATGTCTTCAAATTTTATGCACCAACTAATGACAAAGAAGAGTCTGTGAAAGAAGCATTTTATACTAGACTACAGGAAATTATGGAAAAAGAAGAGACATCACAATTTTGATGGGTGACATGAATGCAAAGATAGGTACAGTCAACACCAGCTTTGAAGAAGTCTTGGGAAAACATGGGCTAGGAATAATGAATGAAAATGGGAAACTATTCTCAAACTTCTGTGCTTCAAATCAACTGGCTATAGGAGGAAGCATGTTTTTATATAAGATATCACCAGACCATAGAACAGAAAATCAGATTGATCATATATGCATAAACAAGAAGTTTAGATCATCATTGCAGGATGTAAAGGTATATAGAGGAGCAGATGTGGCATCAGATCACCACCTTCTGATAGCCAAAGTAAAGATTAGACTCAAGAGATATGCAACAATGCAAAATTATAGACAAAAATTTAATATAGGACATCTAAGAAATCAAGAAACAAGAGACAAATTTGCGGTCACAATATCTAACAAATTCCAACTGCTCCAACAGCTGGAAGATGTAGAGAATACAGAAGACTATTGGCAGCAAATCAAAACTGTATAGAATGAGACATGTGAAGCAATACTGGGGAAAAGGGATCGACAAAAAAAAAGCATGGATAACAACGGAAACCATCAATAAGATAAAAGACAGAAAAAACAAGAAAGCAGATTTAAACACAAGCAAAACCAAAGTTCCAATGCCAAGGCTCAAGAAGTGTACACAGAAGCAAACAAAGAAGTAAAAAGAAGTATCAAAAGAGACAAGAGGAAGTATATTTAGGAGTTGGCAAGAGAGGCAGAAGAAGCTGCAGCCAAAGGAAATATAAGAGAACTGTATAACAGCACAAAGAAGCTAACAGGGAAATACAAGTAAACAAGTTGCGTCATAAAAGACAAGAATGGAAAACTGCTCAGCAATATACAAGAGCAAATGAAGAGGTGGACATAATATTTTGAGGACCTTCTCAATAGACCAGCTCCACAAAACGCCCCAGACATCCAGCCAGCAGAAGAAGAGCTACAAATTAACGGTGATAAACCAACGATAGAAGAAATAAAGAAAGCCATAAAGCTTCTAAGAGATGGAAAAGCGTCTGGACCTGATGGCATTCCAGCAGAGGCCATCAAAGCAGATATCGACATGGCTACAGAGATGTTATATAAATTACTTGGTAAAGTCTGGGAAAAGAAAGCAGCAGAATGGAAGGAAGGATATCTGGTTAAGTTGCCTAAGAAGGAAAATTTACAAGAGTGTACAAATTATAGAGGAATAATGTTACTATCAGTGCCAGGAAAAGTATTAAACAGGATTATCCTTGAGAGATTAAAAGAGTCCATAGACAAGAAACTGAGAGATGAACAAGCAGGTTTTTGACAAAACACATCCTGTACAGACCAGAAAGCCACTTTGAGAATAATAGAACAAAGTCTGGAATGGAATTCACCACTATACATCAGATTTGTGGACTACGAAACGGCATTTGACAGTGTAGACAATCACTTTGGAAATTGATGAGGCATTATGGAGTTCCCCTGAAGATCATTAATTTAATAAAGAAAACATATGAAGACATAACATGTGGAGTTCTTCATGAAGGACAGCTTACAGAATCGTTTGGGATGAGAACAGGAGTGTGACAGGGATGCCTCTTGTCTCCATTTCTTTTCTAACTAGCAATAGACTGGGTTATGAGAAAATCGCCAACACACAACAGAAATGGAATCCAGTGGACTCTGACTAAGCAGTTGGATGATCTGGATTTTGCTGATGACTTGGCTCTTCTGTCCCATAACTGTAATCAGATGCAGGACAAATTGAAAACACTCGATGAGAGGTCACAGCAATTGGGTCTAAAATATACAAGGAAAACACAAAAATAATGAGCGTAAAAGCAGGTAATTGTTTTTTTTTTTTTTTCGTACGCCCGCTAATACTCGAGGCGAAATCTCAGGTTATTATTTATGTCTAACCTGACATTGATTTTACGTGAGTATCCCTTTATTTCTTGTACAGAGACAGGTGTCCCTCGCCATTCAGGCAAATACTCGCCGATTTCGGAGGTACCCATTGCAGCTGGGTCGGCTCAGGAGCCACCAGTCCCTGGTCGACGACACTCCTTCAAATGTTCTCGCCAGGTCTCGAGTTAATCCAGTCCAAATCCCGGTCGATGAAAAATCCTCAAATGCCGTCGCCCGGGTTTGATCCTGTATCACCCGGTCGCCAGAGCGGTGTTGTAACCACTACGCTAGCGCGGCTCCTAAAAAAGCAGGTAATGATTACAGGCTAACTTGAAGAAACTTACTTACTTACTTAGTCGTTCCCCTTCTACTGTGAGGCGTAGAGGTTTGGAAGAGAGAGCGCCAGAATATCCTATCGACTGTATTCCTCCTGGCCTGGTTCCATTCTAATCCTCGGTCCTTCAAAGAACTTGAAGAAACACCTATACAAAATGTAGAATCGTACACATATCTTGGCAGCAATATAGACAAAGTTAAAGGGACAGACAGCTATATCAAAATAAGAATACAAAAAGCAAGAGGAGCTTTCTTTGCATTGGGAAATAAATATATGGAGATCAAGAGAAATCGGATCCAACATGAAAATAAGAATCTTCAACTCAAATGTGAAGTCAGCCCTGTTGTATGGCTCTGAGACATGGAGAACAACAAAGACAACAACTGAAAAGCTAGACTGTCATAAATGGGTGCTTGCATAGAATAGAGGGACTAAAATGGTATGACAAGGTTACCAACATGGAACTGAGGACAAAAACTAGACAAGTGCCAGTGGAACAAGAGATGAGAAGAAGATGATGGCGATGGATAGGACACACACTGAGGAAACCTGTTGATAACATTGCAAGGCAGTCCTTGTTCTGGAACCCCCAGGGCAAGAGAGGTGGCAGTAGACCAAGAAGCACATGGAGAAGAGAGCTGGAAACAGAGGTGAAAATGATGAGGAGAACAAGGAAAGAACTTGAGATGATGGCACGTGACAGAAGGACTATATAGCATGCATGGTCATAAATTACTACTGATAAATTATCAAGGAACATTGTGTTCAAATGTACATGTATATAAGGTATGAATTATAGAATAGCCATAAGTAATTATTTCTCAACTCATGTTTAACTCTTATAAAACAATGAAAATCTACACATGGATGGTACTTTGCATGAAATCATTTTGTACAAAATTCTTTTAGTCCAATGAATAAAGATGAATGCACATACAGTAGTTTAAATGTCCCTCTTTTCTATTACAAAATCAGTGGATATTTCCACCACAGCAAAGTATTTGACCTTAAATGCTACAAGATTTATAACCTTGGGGTCAGCCAAAAGCACTCAGAACTATAATAGCAACTTTTCTTAGGATGCAAACAGTCATGATATAAACAATTTTAGCAGTTTATAAAATTGTATGGAACCACTCAATTAATTAATGTGTCTAATAATGAAAATAATTTAATATAATATTCAGCTTTTATAAATATAACACTGATCTTTGATTTAATTAAGTTAAGCTAATATTCTCACATATACATTTTGCTGACATTAATTTTGGAGTGAAGAAAATTTTCAGAGGCTGTGAATGCTTTCATGAGTATTTATTTTTCAGGATTCCTTCATGGGTGTAACAGGCTAGATTTTTCTCTTGTTCTATCTTCTGTCATTACACCTAACTTAATTACTTTATAAAGGAATGTTCAATACATTACCGTACCTGTGCGCCTGACTTCACACTAGATCTTATTTCACCTGCATAGAGCTATTGAGTTTACGGCCATTCAAAAATAGCTTGTTATTATCAATTTCCCTCATCTGTGCAAAATGCTAGCTGACTTGAATAGAACAGATAGTTGCTAGGCAGCTAACATTAATGGGATGTAATTGATATGGTGGCTACTTTGCAATAGTAATGATTATAATTAGTTTTCATGCTTTTAACCCATGGTAAAGAAAATGTATATCCCTGAGACTCTTCCAAGGGAAGAGTGTTCAGGATTTCATTAATTTAAGATGAGAAATTGTTTAGGAAAGATGGTATGTGGTCCCATACATCTGTCAGCTGAAAATGAGATATTTTGTATTTAACCCCAGAGCTCACTAGGCCCAGACACTGCAATAGAAAACTTTGGTCATGAGAGAACCCATTTTGTAGAGCTAGCAGCGGTAGTTGCAAAGGCTTACCTTTGCCAAAATCTTGTTTTTTTTTTTAGAAACAAAGTACAACCAAGTGGTTCTTTAGGATAGTCTACATGAAGAGCTTCCATTTTCATCAATGACAAGAAACTTGGATCAGGGAAAGAAAGCTTTGGAATCCTGAGATAGTTCACCACACAACCTTTTCCCACACCTGGATAAATCAGGAGTGACTGTGATTGCAGTCAGGAATCTACCTACTGTAGGTAAAACCACCATGAACCAACAACTTCGTAAAAGTCCTAATGATAAAAAAATCAATAACTTTGTAGAACCACTGAACTTAAATCAATTACTTAAAAGTCCTAACAATGAACTTTCAGTAACTGTGTAGACAAGATTGAACTGTATACATACAACATTTTGTTTTCATCAGTAAAGGTTCATTGTAATTTTTTTTTCTGAAATCAAGATTGGTGTTACTGACTTTTCTTTGTCTAATTTTCTTTGCCTTTGTGATGTCTAATACATGTTTGTATTTAATCAATGGGGGTTCTTTCCAATAATTAAGTACCATAAGAAACAGTGGCCTGGATACCTATTAGTTCTTAGACTACTCAGAGGATTCTCAACCTGCTAAGAGACAGTTAATTTCCAGTATCCCTATAAATACTACAGTGATTCTCACTCTGTTCTTTTCTTCCTGTGAAACTTATATTTAACATTTTCTGCAGTTTTTACTGGAGCCAACCTTCAGTGAGATCATCTTGTGCAGTTTTGATACTTATTCTATCAGTCCATCTTCCATTGTAACAAGCCACTATGGGTAAACATCTATGTAGTTTCGGGGGTTCTATAAGAAGACAAAAGATGAGGTCAACTGCTTCAAAAATGGCACAGCTTAAGATGTGACTAAGGCAGAGGTTTTCAAACTTTTTTGGTCCGCGGCTCTCTTGACCTGTGCATAAATCACCGCGGCTCCTCTCTATACTATATATTATTTATAAGCAATTGTACCCAAAAAGATAATAATGACTTCTGAATGTGCATATTTTTATTAGTGATCAGCTGTTCATAACATAGACCTGGCTCTGAAGTTTTATGGTGCATTTGTCAATAACTTCTAGTACCTAATGACACAAATTGGTACATGTAATAATACCTCGGCGCAAACATGTCATCCTATGAAGATCTATATTTATTGATGGACCTTGGCTCATAATATTGAGCCCAACACTTTTCCCAAGCCACTGTGACGCCCTTAGATGAGGGCTGCGACGCCCCTGGGAGCCGCGATGCACAGTTTGAAAACGTCTGGACTAAGGGCTTGCAATCTCATCAGGTAAAACAGTCCACGTGAGAATTCATCTTGTCGGCTTCACGCAGGTGTGTCAGTGTCTGTCCCTAGTTGTGGTATGCAGGGAAACGAATGGAATAATTTGTCTTCTCTTTGGTTACTTTCACAATTGCCTCCACGGCTGGCGGAGTTGTGGATTTTAAAGTTGCTACCAAAGTGAAATGGGTTCATCTTCGATACAAGACAACAGGAGGCTGAGACACTTGGGAGTCATGACCCAAGTGGACCCCCCCCCCCCCCCCCCTAGAGTGTAAAGGAGTACAGGGCTGTTCGATGGGGGGACTCCTTCTGATGATCAGATTGCCTCCTGTTGTATAGCTCTGTATAGAGTTTCCTATCATCACCACAAATGCTGTGATAGCCCCATGCTTCTAAAGAAGTATAGAAGGTACAATCCGTCATTCGTGAGAAAATAAAAGTATGAAACACTCTGTTACAGATAGTTGTAAAACAGGTTCTGCACTTAGCTACTCCTTTCCATAGCCCATATCTCCAGACAAAAGCTAGACTGTAGCATGTGCATACTGTCTTATTGAATGTGCTACTTGTCACAGTGTTATTTCACAGTGCATTTAATGTCTTTTGTTCATCGAAAAGCCAGTCAGGAGAGGCCGAGGTTAGCCAAACTGGTGGGTCATGTTACTACCGGAAGTCTGGGAAAAAGGTGCAAAATTAGCCAGTGAGAAGTGAGTCTCTTGTCCAGGAAGGACGTTTTTTTCCCTTATGCCAGTGAGATCGCTGTGTGGTCTATATTTTAAGACTGTAAACTGAGTGAAGGCCATGTTTTCAGACCTTGGCGATAATTACGTTAAGTCTAGAGCAGTGAAGGGCCTAGACCATAGTGTAGAAGGCCATAGTTTGATAAGATGTCGATGATTTTGAGCGTGTCATTGTCATGGTTTTGCCGCTCGGATAAGCGATATTTATAGCAGCCATGTGTGGTATAGTTTGTACCTTCACGTATGGAGGTGATAGTTTAAGCCGCTAAGGCAGGTCTACATTGGTTTTCTCATTAATGTACTTTATGCATTACTATTGCCGTGTGAGGCCTTATTGTGTGTGTATATTTATTAAAGGGAAGTACCTGTTAAAGGTGTTCATTACTTGTGTCAGCCATTGTTGTGTGGTCATACCCTTAGAAGGCTGAGCCTATAGTTGTTACTATAAACCCACATAGCAGCGGTGTAACCCATGGAGTGTTCTCCATGATAAGTGGTTCCTGACACTACTATTCCCACTTTAACTGCAGGTCATGCTAGATTACAGACAAGTGTATTAAAGATGTCAGTATCAATATTTTGTATGTGGTAGTTTAAGCTATAAGATCTCTTAATGCTTGATTTCACCATGACTACTTTTTAAACCTTCCTCCAATTAATTAGCTGTAGAAGAAAACAGTGTTACAGAATGATCCAGAAGGCGATAGATCCATGGAGTGGCAAACATCTTGAAGTAACACAATAAAAACAGCACACGAGCCTACATTACATACACCAGCATTCAGGCTCAACTGAGATTCTTCACTGCTTTAAAAAAAAAGCTTATTTACATGTGTACCTTCATTTTTCCATATATCTGACTGTTTTACTTTATGCTCTCCTAATCTCTTCCTGCTGATGCCTGCAACTGTCTGGGAATTAATGTCTGAATCTTTAGAGAAGCAATGCCAATAACACTCCTGGATGACATGCAAAAAAAATCATACGTTATGTAAAGGGTTTTTACAATCACTACCAATCAATACTGTTATCACAAGGCTCAATTTTGAGACTAACAACAAACTGAAGTGTTTGAAGTATGTTTGTGTACACAACAAAGACTTCAATAAAAACCTGGAAATAAATTCTCAGTGTCCACAAAGTTGATGTATAAATGTGCGTTATATTGATGATTCTGAGTCTGACTATCTGATCTGCATATGATTTTGCTGTTCAAAATGTGTTTGTTCTTCCATGAGTTTGTTTATTTAAAGCTTTTTTTACATGGTCTAGCATCTCTGAGGTCAGAATTTTGTTTAGCCATTGCCAAGGTTTGTCTTCACAGTTGAAGTAAATACTTGTAATCATGCTGAATTTGTGAAGTAATTTAAATGTAACAAGCTGGCAAGGAAGTGAAACAAAGAAAAACAACACTGGAAAAGCGGTGATATGTTAAGGACATAAGATAGAGAAAAAAACGGAGAAGAGAAATGGAGACAGACATGAAATGGATGCAAAGACAAGGAAAAACAACTGAACAGATGGCATATTACAGGAAGGCTTGATCTGAATTTGTTGAAAGCCTCTCACTCATTTTCTTTTCTAATTCAATTATAGCTAAATATAGCTTGACATTTTTGAGGCCCTGTTTAATTTCTTCAGTAAGAATGAAACTTTTTTTTCTAGTACTAGCACATCCCCACTACTACAGTCTGCTCCTGGCCCTATTTCCGCAGACAACAACCATTTTTTAAATTTCCTGTATACCAGTATGCAGCTGATTTCTTCTTCTTCTTCTTCTTGCGATCACATCTTTGATGTTTACACCATCAGATGAGTTCTCATGATGAATTCAACCTTTGTCTGGAGTTCCTCTTTAGCTCCATACAGCTTTGAGTTTAGTGTTGAGTCATTGGGCCAGTATATCTTTCTTAACTGGTGATACAGAGGACAATCCTGAAGAACATGCTCAGCAGTTTGTTCGTTTAATCCACATGTGCACAGTGGTGAAACAGACAATCCTAGCTTGTACATGTGTTTATTACATTTGTTATGCCCTGTCCTAGGTGAAAAATTGTGATCTGTCCTAGCCAGTCAAGAGTGTGGTAGTCGTTGTTGGATTGCTTCTGTTCTTTTCTGATAGCCTTGACAGCTCTCTTTTTCTCAAAGTATGTGATTTCATTATCTTCTTGTTCATATTCTCCTCCCTTTTTGGTAAGTTTATCCGCCTTTTCATTTCCACATACACCACAATGGTATGGTACCCACTGACGTATGGTTCACTTTTTGGCAGCTACCTTCCTTAGTTTATTTCTCAGATGTGGGATTTTACTGTCCTTGGAGAGCTTGCAGTACAGACAGTGCATCTGTGAGGATAACTACCTGGTGGCAGTCAAAGTTGGTGTTATAAATTATTTTTGCAGCTTGCTCTAGAGCTTGAAGTATAGTTGGAACATAATTTATCAGTGGGAATATGCCTAGTCTCATAGTGGTTGTCAGGATATGAGATGAAGATATCGGGGCCTCCATCCTTAATGGCATTTGTTGCTGATCCATCTGTGTAGGCACGCATCCATGATTGTTAAGGATAGCTTTCTTGGATCATGCTCAATGTTCCAGTTCATTTTTGCAGATCATTATACTCATATTAAAAAAAACCATATTGAAGTCGGATGTGTCGGCCGAAAGGCGCAAATATCGCAGCTTCACTGTAAATGGACACAAAGCCACCAACATTCTTACAGGACCAATAAAGAAGAAGATATCCAATTGTGAGACCACTGATTGATCTATTAATTTGGAGGGTATCCCAGGCCTGTTCCCATGGTACAGGGTATAGGGTGAGCTTTAGTGGTGTTGTCTTCATGGATAGGTCTTCTTGATGCTACATTTTAGACATCCCATTGCCACATCATCTAGTCTTGCCTTCATTGGCATACTGTTGTACTTTTCCATCTTGATCATGCTTTATGTGTCTCTTCTATAGGACAATGTCTGTAATCTAGTAGCTTTCTGCATCTCTGATATCAGCGTAGTTTTCATGGCTCGGTAGCTGATTTGAATATAAGCATTGTTTTTTAATGGGTTTTCACTTAACCAAATGTGCCTTGTGTTGTAAGCAGTGCATGATCATTGAAGAAATTGGGTTGCTCCGACAGAGGTTTCCTTCAAATTATTGTTGTGCAGGCTTTATTAAAGAAGTAGAAAGCATTGTGAAGGATGATATCGGAGCTAGCCAAAGTTGGCCAAGTCGGTAGAAGGACAAGAAGTCTATTTTATGTGTACTTTATTAATAACGTTCAAGACTGTGAAATCCCAATGCAGGCTGGCCTCTCATTTATCAGTAGGATAATTAGTCAAATTTCAGGCTGTAACAATGTAACTGCTGTTTATGAAACTCGACACAATAATGGAAATATGTGCAGTACAAGTGACTAGGGTCATGAAAGAAGATACTGGGTATATGATGTCATAAGTAATGCCTGAAATGCTTTGAAAATATTTTCTGTTGGATTTATCATGTCAAATTAAACCTTGGATTGTCCTGACTTGATTTATTCCCTCAATCTATGTTGTGTGAATCTGTATGTCAGCCCATCTTAACAGAATCATAAAATATAAGCTGTCAGGGTTACACAATACCTTGCATATTGTTAGAAACCATGTGTTTCCTATTATCATATGGTGTGTTCTTGCATACTACATGTTTGCCACCTCTTTAACTTTTTTCTTTGCCTTGTCACTACTTCCACTTTTTTTTCCATTACCAACTTTCCCATGGGCTTCAAACGCAAAGCTGTCTCATGAGATCTGCACTGGCCATAGCCACACCACATTCATTATAGAATGTGCAAATGATTTTCTTTATTACCCACTCGTGGTGTGTATAGCTGTTTGAAATTAGTACCAATCAGCCATTTAAGTTAACTAATATGATATTGCTCAAAATTCCTTTAAAGTTCTTGCTCTTTCAGCAACTAAAATTTAACTGATCCTTCTTTCTTGTTTATTTCATTCAGAAAAAATTATTATGTGGCTTCTTTTTTGATCCTTAGCCACTGAAGTCAAAGCAATCAGTGGCCATCATGCCTGGTGGCATCTTGTAGGGCAACAAATTGATTCCACTTTGCTCGGTTGGTGGCCATCCTTTGTACAGTGCCCCAACTTTGGTTCATTCTTTGCATCTCAGCCTCCACAGTCCTCCGCCAAGTTGTTTTTGGTTGGCCTCTCTTTTGTTTTCCTTCAGGGGTCCATAGCATAGCTGTTCTTGTGATGGCATCGGGGTCTCTTCTGAGGACATGGCCAACCCAGCTCCAGCGTCTGCCAGCTATGATGGTGTGTATGTCCTCTTGATTGCTCAGAGTAAGCAGATCTTGGTTGGTGATGGTATTCGGCCAAAAGATTCCGTGAAATTTTCTTAGACATGTTGTGTGAAAAGATGACAATTCCAACATCTCTGTTACTCTCCAGCATTCCGCACCATAGAGAAGCACAGAAAGTACACAGCTCTGGTATAATCTTAATTTTGTCCTTGTGCTGTACTGAGAGGACTTCCAGATCTTGTTTAGACTAAAAGCTGAAAAAGACTGAGATATGGGCTCAGGATTGCTCACATTGAGCGTCATGACCAACTCCGCCTAGGCCGGTCCCAAGCCCGGCTGAAAAAGGAGGGCGGCCTGCATGGAGGCCATAAGGAGGCAGCCCCTCCACCATACAAAGGCACAACAAGCCAATCACCTGTTTGTCTTAAATCATGATTATGCAAACCACAAGAGAGAAAACCAGACTGATTCTAAAGGCAACAAACTGGAACTACGACTTGTCAGTGGACATCAAGCCTGGTAGTGTCTTTTAGGGCAGCAACAAATTGTTCTATAAGACCCTAAAGAACATGAGGAAAGAAAAACAATGCCCTCTCAAATTTATAAAGGACAAGCAAGGCAAATTGCTTACTGCCCCAAAGGAAGTAATGGAAAGATGGAAAGAATATTTCTCAGAACTCTTTGATGTTGAGCAAGGTCAAACATCAGAAATGATAACCACTAGCATAGAAGAGAAAACCAGTGATGGTGAAGATGACATAAAGATGGAAGAACTGAAAGCTGCACTGGAGAAAATCAAGATGGGCAAAGCAGCAGGGCATGATGATATAACACCAGAAATGGCTAAGTACATGGGAGCATCAGGCAACCTATTACTCTTAAGGGTCCTACAGGCAGCGTGGTGCAACAAGGCCATACCAAAGGATTGGGAGACTGCCATCATAACACCGATTTTCAGAAAGGGTGACAATCGACAATGTGGAAACCACAGTGGCATATCTCTTCTCAGTGTCCCTGGTAAAATCTACTCTAGAATCCTAGAGCAGAGACCCCGATGCCTAGCTGAGCCACAACTGGATGAAGTCCAGTGCGGATAAGGAGCAACCCGAAGTACTCAAGACCTAATCTTCACACTCAGACAGCTGAGTGAAAAGGCCATTGAGTATAAGAGTGAGATCCATCTTTGTTTCATAGATCTGGAAAAGGCGTGTGACAGGGTCCCCTGGAGCAAACTTTGGGACTGTTTGGCAAGGAAGAACATTCCAGCACCTCTGATTCATGCTTTACAAAGCCTCTACAAGTCTTGCAGAAATTATGTGAGGACAGCAAACCATAAGTCAAACGAGTTTAGGACCACTACTGGTGTAAAACAAGGGGATATCCTGTCACCTTATCTTTTCATACTCCTCATGGGCGATGTCATCAAGGCTTGTAAGGAGAGAACAAGAAAGTATTCAGTGGGGTACTGGAAGATGTGACAGGTCTGTACTTCAGAGCTGGCATTTGCTGATGATGTTGCCCTGATTGCTAAATCAGAGGCACATTTCCAATCCAACCTGCAAGTCTGGAAGGAAGAGCTGGAGAAGAGAGGGATGGTCGTAATCAGCTCCAAAACAAAGTCCATGATGATATCACGAGAAGAAAGGAGATATCAGATTTAGCTAGGAGAACAGGTCCTGGAGCAGGTTGACCACTTTAAGTACCTCTGAGCTATTAAAGACCGAAAGGGAGGCATCAAAGAAGAGTTGGCCACTCAAAAGCAGCAGCTGGGAGACTTTTTCAGGCCATAAATTGAGGATTCCTCAGCAAGAGAGAGGTTGGTAAGAAAACGAAGATGGCTGTATACTGCTCTACCTATGTCCCAGTCTTGACATATGGATGCGAGTCATGGGCATTGACTACAACCCAGGACAATTCTGCAGACATGGCCAAACCATCTTAGTTGGGACTGTTCTACTTGGGTCTGCAGGGTGTGGCATTTTAGGCCTTGACATATCGTCTGGTTGTGTACCATGTCTCTTCTTGTTACTTAAACCACCTTCCTCAGATACCTCATTTCTGAGGTTTTGATCTGGCTTTTGTGGGTTGTATTCAATGCTCCCATGTACATAACCATTTCTGGTGTTATACCATCATAGCCTGCTGCTTTGCCCATTTTGATTTTCTCCAGTGCTGCCTTCAGTTCTTCCATCTTTATGTCATCTTCACCATCAATGGTTTTCTCTTTTGTGCTAGTGGTTATCATTTCTGATGCTTCACCATGCTCACCATCCAGGAGTTCTGAGAAATATTCTTTCCATCATTCCATTACTTCCTTCGCTGCAGTAAGCAATTTTCCTTGCTTGTTTTTTTTATAAATTTGAGACGGCATTGTTTTTCCTTCCTCATATTCTTTGGGGTCTTATAGAACAATTTCTGGTTTTCTTGCGCATCTTTTTCTAGCTTTTCTCCAAATTCTTCCCAGGACTTTTGTTTTGCTGCTAGCACATTGTTCTTTGCTTCTGTTCTGAGTGTCACATATTCTCTATATTTCTCTATTTGTCCTGCTGTGTGTTTCTTCTTCTTCTTCTTCCATGCTTAGCCACCAACCGACAAAGCAGTCGGTGGCCAGTACGCCTAGTGGCATCTTAGGGCAACAACAAATTGATTTCTTTGCCGCTGTAACCCATCATGCCTAATGGCATCTTTAGGGCAATGACAAATCAATCGATTTGCCATTGTTTCCGTAATCAAATTGACTAGCAAACAGGTGATCAGCCCGTGTGTTTAGCTTCTAAGTATTGCTTCTATGCCATTTTCTTCTCTCTTATTTTCTATTTCATTTCCTCTGTCCACCAAGGTGTCCTCTTTCTCTTGTTCCCAAGTCAGACTTTACCACATGCTTCTGCACAGTCGATCACTGACTTCTCATTCTTTGTTGGTTCACATCTAATGTATGCACTTATGGAGGAACTTTGTGTTTGTAATGATCAGATTCTGCTCCTGCAGAATCTAAGGAGTCGCTTTTCATTGTCATTGAGAGCATCTTCACCATATCTTGCAATAACTCCACCCCATCTAGCATGGTCATTTCCAACTCTGGCATTGAAATCTCCAAGCATGATGATTTCATCTAGGCAGTCATCCACTGTCCTTTGAAGCAGTTTGAAGAATTCTTCCTTGACCTCTGCTCTCTCATCCTCATTTGGCCCATACACTATGACCAGGTTGACTATGGTTTCTCCTTCTTTTAGTTTTACAACCATAATGCGCTCTGAGACAAAGTTCCATCCCTTGGTACTATCTTTTTGGTTTTTGGCCACAATGCATCCCACACCCCCTTTAGCTCTTTCAGATGTGAGTACACCACTGTAGAGCATTGTGTTGATATCGAGATCCATGACTCTTTGTCCTTTTTTCTTTGTTTTCATTATAGCCAGGATTTCTAGTTTAGCTTTCCTCATTTCTTCCACCAGCTCCTCTTCTTTCCCATTTATACTTCTTGTGTTCCAAGTTCCATAAGTCGTAGTCCGTTCCAGTTCATCACATTTAGAATCAGTCCGGTTTTCTCTCTTGTAGTTCTCGAAATCAAAAGTTTAAAGCAAACAGGTGATTGGCCTGTTGTGCCTTTGCATGGTGGAGTGGCTGCCTCCTCACGGCCTCCATGCAGGCTGCCTTCCTCCTTTTTCAGCCGGGCTTGGGACCGGCCTAGGTGGAGTTATACCTAGTATAGATCACCATAAATTCTGAAAAAGATCACTTAAAACTGTCTAAAATCAACTCTTTATGGGTGCAGCATATTGCAATATAGATCTTTCTTCTCTGAGCATTAACAGTATAACATACATCCTTAAAAGCCACAATATTATTAAAGCTTCCAAACAAAGTTACAAATAGCGAACATACCTTAACATCTGTTTCCTGCTTTATTTCTGCAAACAGACCTGTGACATTAGCTTCCACATTTCTTCCAGCCTGAAAGCAATGTTGTTTTCAAATCTCATTTATATGATAACGAATTTCTGGAATAATTTTGACCAAACAAGTCCATTTTTAAAAAGATCACAGTGGATCACTGGTGCTGATATGGATGATTGTATAATTATAAATAGTTGGTCAGTGACATACTGTGCCAAAGATCATACTAAATACACTTTTGACTCAAATAATTTGAAGATCAATTTTGTTTTTCTTTTAACCCTGATTATTTCTTATACAGGTGTGTAACCCATAATCCAACAATCCGCAAACCAAGACAGACCAAAAACTGAAAAGTTTTTTGGCTGGCTTTTGGGCTACTTTAACACTTTGCTGACCAAATTCGACGATAGTCGAATTTCCAGTTGAAACCCTTGCTGACCAGATTCGACAAAAGTCGAATTAGTAACTCTACCAACGCAACAGACAGCCATATCGATAGTTTTACGAAACAAGCCTCATCCGGGTATTTTTAACATTCCAAAATGGCTGCGCCCATGAATGATATCGTGAATCGCTGTTTAAAAGCCGAGTTTTGATTAAAATTTGATTATTTTTAGTACAAGAGCCCATTCTTTGTTTTCATCATGTGTGATGATGAAAACCAGACTTATAACAGAGATGATTCTGACTCTGGCAGCGAATCTGGGGCCGAAAGTGATATCTCATGGCTAAGTAGAGATGTATCACTCAATCGTAACGCAACTAATAGCAGCGATAACGAATTTGGATTAGATGAAGGTGATGTAGGTACATCTGAAGCAGGAGATGGGCGTGGCACAAGAGACCACAGCAAGACTGCACATCAAAATAATCTGTGGAGATGGAGAAAGCTTGCTCAAAACGAACTTGTTGAGCTTGACATGCTTCCTTCATATGAAGAACAACAAGGTGTCACGGCAGACACAACTGACTATATGTCAATCGATTTTTTCAAACTTTTTTTCCCCGACACTGCCATAGATCTGATCACTGACGAAGTGAATAGGTACGGAGAAAATCACCTCTCTCAGTACACAGGAAATGCTAAGTACAAGAAACGTACTTGGGATAAAACTGATGCAGTTGAAATTTCTGCATTCATAGGCCTTCAGATTGGTATGGGAATGTGTTGCAAACCAGCAGTCTCAGACTACTGGTGTAAGAATTTTTGGTTGAATGATACACCATATTCGAGGGTCATGAGTCGGAACAGGTACCAACAGCTCCACAGAAATCTCCATTTTAATAATAATGATAACAGAATTGAGAGGGGGCAGCCTGGGTATGACCCCCTCTTCAAGCTCAGACCCTTACTGGATATTATTTTGCCTACATATAAGCAACACTACACACCTGGGCGGGAGTTGTCAATAGATGAATCGATGGTGAGGTTCAAGGGTAGAATATATTTCAAGCAATACCTGCCAGCAAAACCCACAAAGTGGGGATTCAAAGTATTTGTACTCACTGATGCTAAAACACAATACTGCCTGAAATTGAAAATTTATACTGGTAAGGCAAATGATGAAGGTTCTGTTGGGGCAACTTCCAGGGTTGTGAAAGATCTTCTTGGTGGATATGGCAACAAAGGACATATTCTCTACTGCGACAGCTTTTATTCAGCCCCAGCTTTATTTCAAGAGCTGAAAGAAATTCAGATTGGTGCATGTGGAACAGTAGCTGAGAATAGGAAGCATTTTCCTGAAGCACTGAAGAAAAAGCAACTCAAATTGAAAAAGGCAGATCATCCTGTGTTTTGTGCCACAGAAGATAAAGGCATGTTGACAGTTACCTGGCATGACACGAAAAGAGTTAACCTTTTATCTACTGTTCACTCCAATGATGTTATGGACAAGACAGTTAGAAAACGAGGAATACCTGAGGGCAGAACAATTCAGAAGCCAGTGCTAGCAGAAAAATACAACAAAAGTATGGGAGGTGTCGACCACTTCGGCCAACTGGGTGCAAGCTATCCCTACCCACACAGATCATATAAATGGTACCTGCCATTATATCATTTCTTAGTTGAAACTGCCCTGGTTAATGGGCACATAACCTACAACACTGCCAACTCTACAAAAAAGATCACAGCAAAGAAGTTCAGGCAGGATGTCAGTCTCGCTCTTATTGAACCGGCTATTCTTTGACGCAATGTGACACCTTCAAAACAACAAGTCACAACAACACGACTTACTGAGCGCCACTTCACTGATAAATATGAAAGGGCAAGGTACAAACCAGACTGTAAAGTGTGTAAGGCTGCAGGGAAAAGAAGCCAGACTGTCATGTACTGCCCAGATTGCAATGTACCTCTATGCACGATACCGTGCTTCAAATTATACCACACAGTCAAGGATTATCAACGATCCAGACAAAGACTCTTGCAGAGGCCTACAGCTACAACTTCAACCCCAGTTAATGAAGGAAGCAGCTCAGACTCCAACTAGAGGTATGTAACTATTCAAAACATTCACAAACACTCATTGTCAGATGCCGCAGACACAGAATACACTCAAAAAAGACAATACAAAAATTAAATTTTCTTTGCATTTTATTCACAATTTTTATGAGCCTTTTATGTTGAAATACATGGTTATTAATAAATCAGTACATCAATTAAGATTATTTTCTTCATTGCCATCAATGTCCCTAACATTTTATTGCACTGACATCAAACAAATTCACTAAACACTGGAAAAATATCATGGTGTAAAAAACATCTCCTGTAATTTCTATAAATAGCCACACAAATTCAAGATGGCCGCCATGATCATGTGACCAATTTGCATGAAATATATTTTTATAGATGTAGCAACCATTTATAATGGCGCTCTGAAAATTTCAAAACCCTATGTCTGTTTTTCAATTTTTTATGAATTTAAAACAAAACCAGTTATTTTTAAAGAAATCGGCAAACAAACTTGTTAATGGGAGACATTAATGCACTGGATTGCTGGTTAATCGTTAAATCAGTACGTCAATTAAGATTATTTTCTTCATTGCCATCAATGTCCCTAACATTTTATTGCACTGACATCAAACAAATTCACTAAACACTGGAAAAATATCATGGTTTTAAAACATTTGAAATTTCTATAAATAGCCACACAAATTCAAGATGGCCGCCATGATCATGTGACCAATTTGCATAAAAATTATTTTTATAGATGTAGCAACCATTCATAATGGCGCTCTGAAAATTTCAAAACCCTATGTCTGTTTTTCAATTTTTTATGAATTTAAAAAAAAAAACAGTTATTTTTAAAGAAATCTGCAAACACCCTTGGTAATGGTAGACATTAATGCTCCGGATCGCTGGTCAGCAAAGTGTTAAGTTTCAAAAAAAAAAAAATTATTATTTTTAACTGGTATGCAGGGAACCAAACACATGCAACGTTCGGTTTATCACATTTCGTCCTCATGAAGTACAAGCCCAGTATAAGCTGATGCATGTGCTATAATGTGATATAAATTTTATAACACAACTATTTACTTGTGTCTAGGTACCACTTTCAGCCATGTGTGAATATTTCTGAGCTTATTTTATCATTTTGAGTGTGGATATTTGTGAGCTAATTTCGTGACTTAAACTTCATCAGTTTAATTTCATTGTGAAAATGTTGAAAAGAGCTGCAGGTTCTCCTGTGGGTAACAGTAGGAATAAGAAAAGAAAGCATTTGTCATTATGGATAGCACAGAAGGTAGAGTTATTGCAGAAGCTTGGTCGTGGTGTCACTGAACGTCGCCTTACTGAAGAATATGGAGTAGGAACTACCACAGCATATGACATAAAGAAACATAGACAAGCTGCTGAAGTTTCACATGAACAGTGATGCCCAAATACTAATGTCAGACCAGAAAACTTTGCACAGAGGAAAAAATGAAGAAGTTTTGGCAGTTTATGGAATTAAAGAAAAACTGCTTAGATAGAAACCATTGTTAATGAGACAGATGACACTGGGTAAAATCTACAATATCTGTCTTATTGCCTATTCATGAGCTGAAAATCCTGTTCTGGTCCATCAACAGAAGTCTGACACCAATATGATGATGGTGATTACAGCATTGAATGTACATATGCAGGTATTTAACAAAGTTTATGTTTGAGGTTTAAAAAAATTTTTTTTTCTGATCAATAAATTGTACTACATAATTTAAGTAGGGCGATTTTTGGGCTACTTAGGGTCATTTTTGAGCTAACTTTGGGCTACTTCTGGTGATATTTTGGGCGTATTCCAAAACATGGCCCTCCCTGAGCATTTCAGATTCTGGATGTTGAGAACTTTTTCGGGGTGTGAAGAAGCTTGGATATTTTGTTTATTTTGATATCGAAGTTTGTGCACCTTGAAACATCCTCTCAACTATGAATACATGTTCACATACCATTGTTATTGATGATTGTTGATGTTTTAACACAGATGAGAAGGGCTTATAGTAGTGTTCATAAAAAAGTCACGACATTGTGGCTCATGAATCCATGTGTTAAAAACTGTTCACGATGATCATGTATTTTTTTTGACGACGTTGGTAAAACAAAGAGACAGTCAGTATGATTTTTGCTTTTGAGCAAGCTAGAGGCATTCTGCCCTCTGGAGGTGTGTATGTGGCCCATGCTATTCTATTCATGTATGTGGAATAATTGCGCACCATCATAGCTGGCAGATGCTGGAGCTGGGTTGGCCATGTCCTCAGAAGAGACCCCGATGCCATCACAAGAACAGCTATGCTATGGACCCCTGAAGGAAAACGAAAGAGAGGCCAACCAAAAACAACTTGGCGGAGGACTGTGGAGGCTGAGATGCAAAGAATGAACCAGAGTTGGGGCACTGTACGAAGGATGGCCGCCGACCGAGCAAAGTGGAATCAATTTGTTGTTGCCCTACAAGACGCCATCAGGCGTAATGGTCACTGACTGCTTTGACGGTCAGCGGCTAAGGATCAAAGAAGAAGAAGAATGTGGAATAATTATTGATTTTGTATATCTCAACGTTAGAATTCTATTGGAGTTTGATAAATACATGTAAGCTCAAGGTAGGAGCTGTGTAATTCAACCAGTGATGGATGATTCCAGAATGTTTGTTCTTAAGAGAACAGTTAATTATAAATGAAGTACATTATCTTCATAGAAACCATGGGTTCTTATTGTATGGGACATGTCTGGTGACAGACCTATTTACTACGAGAGTGTCTTCACCCATAAACAGAGGCTCAGGTAGCCAAGCCATTATTTACAAGTACATGACAGTCTTACATGTGCTATCCACATAAAATTCATTACATATTTTCCTAGAAATCACCAGTAGGATTTCTGAAGTGCCAAATGTTTATATTGGCTAACATTGACATATATCTTGTAAACTGTTTTGGAATATGTTGTATGATGAAGAATCATGTGTTATGTGAATAGATTGTAAAAGTTGTCTATGCCACGCATCCGAGAACATTTTTTCTAAGTGGTGCTCCAGATGTGTTATACAGTCTGTAATATTGTGGGCATTGTCTAGTTTCACAGAACGCCTCCTAACACCATCAAGTCAAGAGAAGCCATCACCAAACAACAAGAAGCACTACAGACCACTCACTAACACAACACAGGAAGATTCACACCACCTTCACAACACTAAAGTTTAGTAAAGAACCCCGCTGTTATGATTAAAATTCATAACGATTGTGTCGGTATAATGGTTAGCTTGACAAGGCTCCTTGTTTGTTTACTTTATACGGAGTCATTTATTAATACAGGAAGTGATGTCATGCCAATCTGGTTGTTTGGCAGACGTGAAACTGAAAATGCAGAAGTACTTACTTACTTACTTAGTCGTTCCCCTTCTACCGTGAGGTGTAGAGGTTTGGAAGAGAGAGCGCCAGACTATTCTATCAGCTGTCTTCCTCCTGGCCTGGTTCCATTCTAGTCCTCGGTCCTTCAAAGATTGTCTAATGTTGTCCTCCCAGCGGACTCTGGGTCGTCCTCGGGGTCTGGATCCTTGGCTCTTTGTTTCCCATGCTTGTCGTGGTAGCCGATCTTCTCCCATTCTGCAGACATGGCTAAACCATCTTAGTTGGGACTGTTCTACTTGGGTCTGTAGGGGGTGGCATTTTAGGCCTTGACGTATCGTCTGGTTGCGTACCATGTCTCTTCTTGTTACTTCAACCACCTTCCTCAGATACCTCATTTCTGAGGTTTGGATCTGGCTTTTATGGGTTGTAGTCATTGCCCATGACTCGCATCCATATGTCAAGACTGGGACATAGGTGGAGCGGTATACAGCCATCTTCGTTTTCTTACCAACCTCTCTCTTGCTGAGGAATCCTCGATTTATGGCCTGAAAAAGTCTACCAGCTGCTGCTTTTCGAGTGGCCAACTCTTCTTTGATGCCTCCCTTTCGGTCTATAATAGCTCCGAGGTATTTAAAGTGGTCGACCTGCTCCAGGACCTGTTCTCCCAGCTTAATCTGATGTCTTCTGTCTTCTCGTGATATCACCATGGATTTTGTTTTAGAGCTGCTTATGACCATCCCTCTCTTCTCCAGCTCTTCCTTCCAGACTTGCAGGTTGGATTGGAGATGTGGCTCTGATTTAGCAATCAGGGCAACATCATCAGCAAATGCCAGCTCTGAAATATAGACCTGTCTCATCTTCCAGTACCCCACTGAATACTTTCTTGTTCTCTCCTTACATGCCTTGATGACATCGTCCATAAGGAGTATGAAGAGGTAAGGTGATAGGATATCACCTTGTCTTACACCAGTGGTGGTCCTGAACTCTTCTGACTTATGGTTTGCTGTCCTCACATAATTTCTGCAAGACTTGTAGAAGCTCTGTATAGCACGAATCAGAGGTGCTGGAATATTCTTCCTTGCCAAACAGTCCCAAAGTTTGCTCCAAGGGACCCTGTCAAACGCCTTTTCCAGATCTATGAAACAAAGATGGATCTCACTCTTATACTCAAGGGCCTTTTCACTCAGCTGTCTGAGTGTGAAGATTAGATCTTGAGTACTTCGGTTTGCTCGGAATCCGCACTGGACCTCATCCAATTGTGGCTCAGCTAGGCGTCGGAGTCTCTGCTCTAGGATTCTAGAGTAGATTTTTTCAGGGACACTGAGAAGGGATATGCCTCTATGGAAGCCATCACCAAACAACAAAAAGCACCATAGACCACTCACTGACACAACACAGGAAGATTCAAACCACCTTCTCAACATTAAATTTTAGTAAAGAACCCCGCTGTTATGATTAAAATTCATAACGATTGTGTTGGTATAATGGTTGGCTCGACAGGGCTTGTTTGTTTACTTTATACGGGAGTCATTTATTAATACAGGAAGTGACGTCATGCCAATATGGTTGTTTGGCAGACGTGAAAATGAAAATGCAGAAGTGAGGAGATTGTTTGCAAGCCTTCTACCATTGTGTGTCATAGCGAGTGGACGCATGTGTTTAAGCTCCTAAATTTAAGTGCCTATTACTGTGTTATTTCATTACTCAAGATCTTGTCAGGTGTATCTAGTTATCTACATTTACAAGGAGTATAGCTTCTCAATGTTGAGTGTGAATATATATTTAAAATGTTAAAAATGAAAAGGACAGCGTTCCAGACATGAACAGACTGCCTAAAGTTATATCAACGACTGCTTATTATATTCATTTCATTCATTCATAACCCTCTACTCCCAAAGGAGCACAGGCCTTCAACAAACACATGCAAAGTCCTCTTGTCATGTGCCATCATCTCAAGTTCTTTCCATGTTCTCCTTATCATTTTCACCTCTGTTTCCAGCTCTCTTGTCCATGTGCTTCTTGGTCTACCTCTGCCTCTCTTGCCCTGGGGATTCCAGAACAAGGACTGCCTTGTAATGCTATCAACAGGTTTTCTCAGTGTGTGTCCTATCCATCACCATTGTCTTCTTTTCATCTCTTGTTCCACTGGCACTTGTCTAGTTCTTGTCATCAGTTCCTTGTTGGTAACCTTGTCATACCATTTTAATCCCTCTATTCTACGCAAGCACCCATTTATGAAAGTCTGTAGCTTTTTGGTAGTTGTCTTTGTTGTTCTCCATGTCTCAGAGCCATACAATAGGACTGACTTCACATTTGAGTTGAAGATTCTTATTTTCGTGTTGGATCCGATTATTATATGCCATTGTATATTGGCCTGAACTGTATGGAATTTGGAGCAGTGTCACAGTCTTAATAAAAATGTATACCGTTCACTTCGTCCATTGTGGCTCAAATAATTCTAATTGATGTTGGCTTGTTTCGGTGTCTGATACATCTACACCTAGAAGTGATCTTGGCCACAGGAACTATCCTGTCACTAAATATTAACATTCACAATATAAAAGACACGTAACACCTGCGACATTAGGAGATACTCTATCCCACTTAATCATTGTCCTCAACACTGGGTTACCAACCTGTATTGTTAAATGTGTTACTCAGCCTTTTATGTACTCTACATTTTAATTTTGTAAAAATAAACCTTTATTTAATGAGTGAGGGTGGTAAACCATAAGTCAGAAGAGTTCAGGACCACCACTGGTGTAAGACAAGGTGATATCCTGTCACCTCACTTTTTCAAACTCCTCATGGACCATGTCGCCAAAACATGTAAGGAAAGGACCAACAAGTATTCAGCAGGGTACTGGAAGACGAGACGGGTCTGTATTTCAGAGCTAGCAATACAATGTTACCCTGATTGCTAAATCAGTGGCACATCTTCAATCCAACCTGCAAGTCTGGATGGAAGAGCCTGAGATGAGATGAATGGTCATCAGCAGCTCCAAAACAAAAACCATGGTGACATCACAAGAGGAAAAAGGCATTAGATTAAGCTAGCAGAACAGATCCTGGAGCAGGTCATCCAGTTTAATTACCTCAAAACTGTTATAGACTGGAAGGGATACATCAAAGAAGAGTTAGCTACCTGAAGAGCAGCAGCTGGGATACTTTTTCAGGCCATAAACCAAGGATTGTTCAGCAAAAGTTAGCAAGTAAGAAAAAAGATGGTTGTATAATGCCCCACCTATATTCCAGTCTTTACATATGGATGCGAGTCATGGGCAATTACTACAACCCACAAAAAAGCCAGATTCCATTCTTAGAAATGAGGTATCTGAGGGAGATGGTAAAGTGACAAGAAGAGATATGGTCTGCAACCAGAGGATATGGCAAGGCTTCAAAAACCTGCCACTGCAGACTCAAGTAGAACAGTCCCAACTGTGATTATCTGGCCATGTCTGCAGAATGGAAGAAGATTGGCTACTATGACCAGTATGGGAAACTAAAAGCCAGGGATGACCGAGTCCACAGGGAGGACAACATTAAACAATCTCGGAATGACTGAGGACTGGATTGGAACCAGGCCAGAAAGAAGACAGCCGATAGGATAGTATGGTGCTCCCTCTTCCAAACCTGTACACCTCATGACAGAAGAGGGATGACTAAGTAAGTAAGTAATGAGTGAGTCACAAAAATTGGTTGTTGCTCTTCACCCTGTTAGTTAATATAAAATGTACCTTTGGTGCCACAAAGGTCAATGACCCTTGTTATAGAGATTTGCTTTTTTTTTTGTCAATAAACAATTTGTCACTTTCCATTTCTGTCTTTCTCCCCCACCCTCATTTCCAATATTTCTGTGACCCACAGTTCCTTTCTCTCCCTTGTGTCCACATCTGTTTAATACCTTTCACACTAGCAGTTAACAAACCTGAATCTTAAAATAACTTCTCAAATTTAAAAAAATAAAATGAGAATAAAAATGACAGAACACACTTGACTCACTCTCACTGCCCAGAGATATGAGTAAATCACAGTTAGACAAGATTTTAACTCTTAGACAGGAGCAATGCTAACAGTGTTAGTTTGTTTATACACCTGAACTGCAGCAATGATGACAGAAAAGAATTTAAGTTATTAATAATAATTTAGAATTTTTTCATTTTAATCTAGTTCAGGTGTTTGCAACTGGTCAATCATAAATTATCAGTAGATCACATGTGATTACTCGGTAGATCTTTAGGTGATGAAGGAAATAAAAATAACAGAAAGAAAAACAAAAAAGGAATGACAATTCTAGACCAACTTTATGGACTCTTAATCTCTCAAGCATGATCCAGGTAAAGATTTTCCATGACACTGATAGTAACATTCATCATGATCCAGTTAAAGATTTTCCCTGACACTGATAGTAACATTCATCATGATCCAGTTAAAGATTTTCCCTGACACTGATAGTAACATTCATCATGATCCAGTTAAAGATTTTCCCTGACACTGATAGTAACATTCATCATGATCCAGTTAAAGATTTTCCATGACACTAATAGTAACATTCATCATCATGCTTCAGCTCTCCAAGAAGCATACACCTTCAACAAACGTATGCTGTCTTCCTTTCTTGTGCCTTCAGCTCACATCCTACTATGTTTTCCTCATGTCTGTCTCCAGTTCTCTTCTCCATGTGTTCATTGGTCACCCTCTACCTCTCTCTCCCTGGGGACTATGGAACAAGGACTGCCTGGTATTGCTATCAACAGGTTTTCTCAGTGTGTGCTCTATCCATCTCCAGTGTCTTCTTCTCATCTCTTGTACCACTGGTAGTTGTTTGGTTCTTGTCATCCATTCCGCAAGGTGATCTGGTCAAACCACTTCAATCATTCTATTATACGCAAGCACCCATTTATGAAAGTCTAGCTTTTTTGGTTGTTGTCTTTGTTTTCTCCAGGTTTCAGAGTCATGACGTACTGACTTGACATTGAACTGACGATTTTGATTTTTTTGCTGTGCTTAACTTTTTTGCTCTCCGCATATTTCCCAATGCAATGAAAGCTCCTCTAGCTTTTTGTATTCTTATTTGATATCACTGTCAGTCCATCCTACTTGGTCTACATTACTGCCAAGGTATATGTATGATCTTGAAGGGGCATTTCTTCAAGTGCAATACTGTTATATTTGCTGCATTTATTATCATTATCTTTCTATTCTCCATGTGTATTTTCAGACCTACTTGATGTAAACTCACACCAAGCACTTTCATTGTCTTGCATCTGATTATGGCTATGGGACAGGAGAGCCAGGCCATCTGAGAAATCTACATTATCAAGTTGTTGGATACCATTTCTGTTGACTAAAATTGTTGGATACCATTTCTGTTGACTAAAGTTGTTGGATACCATTTCTGTTGACTAAAGTTGTTGGTTGAGGTCAATGCTTTCAATTCTGTCTTTGTCTCTTCAGAGACGCAGGGGAATTAGATGGGGCATAAATACACTGGCTAACAAAAAAAATTTATTTTTTTCTTTCTCTAACATTTCTATGTTTTTCTGGTCAATTTTAATGCGCTGTTTTTAAATCTGCAAACCGTTTTTCTCTATCAGGTTGGGATCTCTAGAAATACGCAATTGAAGTTTTTTAACAACGCACACAGTATTACAACATCATTCGTTCAAGAAGTATAACAGTTATGTAGGCTTGAATTTCTTTGCAGTCGACTTTTGTCGGTGAATGGCATGTGGTACATCGCGATGAAGCATCCAACAATAATCGGCAAGCATGGTCACACTCCACCGTCCTTGATAACATGACTCCATTACGGTGATATCTTGATGGAATCGTTCTCCATGTTCATCGCTGAATTCGCCAAGGTTGTCAGAGAAAAAGTCAAGATGCGAATCGAGCAAATGGATTTTGAGGGACATGTTACAGCCCATAATTCTATATGCATCTATGCACTGCTTAACAATATGCACATAGTCGACAGATTTGTGATTTCCCAGAAAGTTATCGACGATCGATTTGAATGCCATCCATGCGCGAAGTTCACTACCATGTAACAAGTTCTCGAATTGTTTGTCTGCAATAACTTTCCTAATCTGAGGTCCTACAAAGATACCTTCCTTTATCTTTGCATCGCTAACTTGCGGAAACTTTTCTCGAAGATAAGTGAAAGCTTTGCTCGTTTTATCTAACGCTTTTACGAAATTCTTCATGAGCCCCAACTTTATATGTAACGGGGGTAAAATGATGCTGTCTTTGTTAACTAATGGCTCGTGTATTACATTTTTATGCCCGAGCTGCATACGATCCCTGATAGGCCACACCTTTCTTGCATAATGTTCCTGTCTGTTGCGGCTGTCCCATTCACATAGGAAGCAACAAAATTTAGTATACCCAGTCTGCATGCCCGTGAGAATTGCAATGACCTTTAGGTCTCCACAAATCCGCCATTGGTAGTCATTGTACTTTATTTTTGCCAAAAGTATAGCCATATTGTCATAAGTTTCTTTCATATGAACAGAGTAGGCGACTGGAATTGATGAAAATAAATTTCCGTTATGCAATAACACGGCTTTTAGACTAGTCTTGGAAGAGTCGATGAAAAGTCGCCATTCGTTGACTATGTGCTCATGACCGAGGTGCACCATTAGACCGTTTACATCTTTGCAATAGCAAATGTCATCATCCATCTCAAAGTATTGAACAAGTTCTCTGTGTCTATGACGAAATTTAGATATCGGAGTATTGGGCGCTAAAAGATTCCATTCTTTGAGTCGCGAACCGAGTAATTCTGCTTGTCCTTTGGTAAGAGCGAGATCACGTATTAGATCTGAAAGTTCTGAATGGTTAATTAAGTGAACACCATCATTCACCGGTATATAATCCGAGTCAGAATTAGTTTCTAAAGCAGGTAAACTATCACTTTCTGATGGTTCATTCACGTCCAACGGATATTGTTCTGGTGGAACTGGGATCGGACACGTGATTGGATCATGAGGCACTGGTTTCAAAACCGATTCAATATTTGGATAAACCACAGACTATCTAGTTTTAAAAGTGAAACCATGGATATTTGTCAAGCAGAAGTAACAATCAGTAGCGTGATTTGTCGGTTGACGCCATATTACTGGCACTCCAAAAGGCATCGACTTATGCTTCGGCGATTTTCGTAACCAACCTGCCAATGTATTTGCACAATTCGAACAAACTGCATTTGGCTTCCAAGATTTATTTGCATCATCAACTTTCGAATCGAAATAAAGTTCATATGCTTTCTTTAGTAATGGTGTAAAGTTTTTCTGGTGAACACAACCGGTAAAATATCCGCACACGTAACAGAACAGATCAGCCGAATTTCTACAACTTCTAGAAGCCATATTTCGCTCAGAATTATTTCAAAATACAGTAACTATTTGAAAAATAGCGTAACATATGTCATGCATCTTTTAGCAGTATAAAAAGTAGAATTATTTTGCATTTTATTAATTTTTAATAAGTTATATAGTAAAAATGAAACGGAGCAAATAATGGTTTCCCAAAAATATATTTATTCCCAAATATCTTAAGAACCCGATGTGATAGAGATAAACGGATTTCAGATTCAAAATCAGTGCAAGAAACCAACCTTAGAACACTTATTCTTATATAAGAAAGAAAAATGTTGTTTGTCAGTGATATTTGACATACCTCATAGTCTGTTTCCTGCTTCATTTCTGTAATTAGACGTGTGACATTAGATTCCATATTTCTTTTAACCTGAAGGCAATGAAATATAGACGAGGATGGGCATCATTTTAAGACTATGAAGACATACTACATATATTTACACCAATATCTAAGCAGTATTACCTCACAGCAACAATCACTGTCAAATGGTGAGGCCTAGTGCCCCTGCATTAGCAATAAACAACTATGCTTTTTTAAAATAAATACTTTATCATTTTCCATTACTTCATTCCCTCCTTTCCTTTTTCACTTTCAATATTTATGTGACCCACAGTTATTATCTTCCCCTATCTCCACACCAGTTTAAGGCCAGGAGCGGGCATGAAATTAACGTCAAAATACAAAAATGATGGATTTTGGGATTAGTCCATTTTCTGATACTTTAACATCTCCTGAATCTAAATATAACAGAATTAAATGTCAAAATGCACTCTAACAATATGTATTTTGACTTTGAAAAAGGTATGGTACAAAGAGATTTTCTCAAACTCGAGAAAATAAGCCTAATTGGACCTAGTTTTTCCCATAGCAACCAAGCATACACCCCTACATATTATACATCGTTGGATTCGTCAAAATCTGCACTTTACTGTAAGCAGGTCACTTATTTCGGGATTCCAAATGCCAGATTGGAAATTTATAATTTCCAGGTCAACAAAAAGGGTTTCCCCTCGATTCTAAATTTTTAATTGGCTGTTCGCGTTCACGTGACCGGCAACAATATGGCTGCGTGTTTACGGAATCTCAGTTTTGATTTGTTATTGATGTGACAATGCCTAAAAAAACGAGATGCTCTCGTTACCTCCAACTGGAATAGGCCAGAGTTAGAGATGGAAGCAAGACTTATCCTACACTGCAGGTAAAACGTACTTATTGTGACGATATAATGGTAAAAACTGGGACATTACTACTCAGGCAAGGAATGTTGAAATAAAGCATAGCGGACCGTTTGTTCAATGTGGCCTTTGACAAGAATTTAGAGATGCAGTAAACAGGAGTAAGGGTTAGGCTTAGTGGTTGAAATGAAGCAGACAGGACCGTCTGTACGATAGTTCCTTAGATTAGAATTCAGAGATGCAGTAAAAAGGGCTAATGGTTACGTAAATGTATCCTAAACCTAACCGTAACGACGTTGGCGACTTACTGGGATGACATCTAAGAAGACGGCCCACAGTGACTCATTTCAACCAGGTTTAAGAATCTTAACCTAACCCTAAACCTTACGACGTTGGCTACTTACTGGAATGACATCAAAGAAGGCGGCCCACTGTGCTTCATTTCAACCACCAGGGAGTTACATGAACTAGCTATTACGAGTAGTAGACAGTCAATTAAAAATCATCATGTTTTCCTGAGTTTACAGAATAACGGGTGACTTCTCATAATTCAGTACATTATCATGATTCTTGTAAGCATAGTGCATATTTGTTTCCTCAATTTAATGTTTGTTTCTTGTGTATTTTTATTGACATGTCTTGTCACAGATGCTTATGTGTTATTTAAAAAATGCCTGCCAGACATGTGCAACAGCCGGTTCTTGGTATCAGAAGAAAGATTGGAAACTTCATCAAATAGAAAGTGAAGCAAGGCTGTCATATACATTTTGAAGGTATTTACTTTTGAAACTTACTTTAAGTTTCCCCTTGCCTAAGCATAGACATTCATGTAATTTATTTTGATCTCCATAAATATCAAGTTTAGAAACATATTTCATGACTTACATGTATTGTTTTGCTTCCATTGTACTTTAAGACACAGTTTATTAATGCTTGTTTATATCTTTATTTGAAATTTTACTAATGTAAACATTTACTTCTTTCTAGGAAGTTCAAGTGTAATGGAAGCTGAGGCAGGTAGTGATTTGTGAAGCTGTTATCTGACGCGACATATATTTTGCTACACCGTGTAAAGTGATTGTGATAGCAAAGCATTCAATCAGATCATAGCAATTAAACCATATGTCCCTAATATTGCTGGATTTAATCAAGGACCTGAGGCTGCTATATTTTTCAAGAAAGTCCTGGGGCTGAACAGTGGAAAAGAGGCTTGTCGACTGGCAGGAGCAAAAAAGCGTTAAACGTCTGGTGCTCAGCTCTAAAATGGCAGAAAACTGCACTAAGAAAATGAAGGACATTTAGCACAAATCTCAACAGAAAGCCACACAAGAAACTGCAGAGGAAGCTGGATATGCTGCCGGTATGTTCTGCATGACTAGTAAGTTATTTTATTTTGCTGCAGTATCACATACTTATTTAATTATATTCTAATTATATTGAAAAATGTGATTTTAAAGAAATCATTATTCTCATACTAATTTTCTTATAACTTCCACACTTATGTATTAATTGACAAGAATAGGAACATATATTGCCCATAATCTTTTAAAACTTTTTATGTGATGGATTTTAAGTATCTGATCAAACTTATGGTTAATTGACAAAAGTAATGTAAAATTTAGTAAAATTTGTTACTATTTTTAGACACTATTTTCAAAGTCCTACAGCTTTTTTTTGTATTAAAGTTATCAAAAATCCATCACTGGAAAAGTTTTAACATATAATGATAAACATTGTGTTCATATTTGGTATTCATAGCTTAATAAATAAAAAAGCTTTAGCAAATTGAAATAGAACAAAGAATCCAATATTGCTCAGCTCTAAAACGGCAGAAAACTGCACTAAGACAAGGAAGGAAATTAGGCACAAATTTCAACAGAAAGCCAGATAGGAAGCTGCAGAGGAAGCTGGCTATGCTACTAGTATGTTCTAAATGACAAGTAAGCAATTTTTCAGGGGCAATATTACAGACTTATTTAATTGTAGTCTATTTATGGAGAAAAATGTGATTTTCTCAAAATCTAATTTTCTCATCCTAATTTCCTTAAAACTTCCACACTTATGTGTTAATTGACATAAAAATTGGCACATATGTTGCCCATAATCTTTTAAAACTTTCACATTGCTGGATTTTGAGTATCTGATCAAACTTTTGATTTATTGCAAAAAGTAATGTAAAATTTATCAAAATTTGTTACTTTTTTTAGACACTATATTCAAAGTCCTACAACTTTTTTTGTATTAAAGTTATCAAAAATCCACCAATCGAAAAGTTTTAAAATATAATGATAAACATTGTGTTCATATTTGGTATTCATAGCTTAATAAATAAAAAAGCCTTAGCAAATTGAAATAGAACAATAGAATCCAATATGGCCGCCGTTTCTATGGCAACCAGTAGTGCAGTGCCATAAAGCTCTTCATTTTTCGTATTTAGTATTGACATAGGTTAAGTCTGTGCATTTTCATTGAAATCCAGAAATTAATAACGAAAATAGCATTTCAGGGTAGCTCCTCCCCTTAATGCATTTCACACCAGCAGTGAACATACCCTAATCCTCAAAGTTATCTCCAAACTTAAAAATAAAGGAGATCACAGGGGATGATGTAGTGGTATTGATGGTATTGTATGATGATGATGGTACTACATGTAAATTGTATGAGGCCAGCTGTGAAGGCTCCTGAGATAAAATGTAATTGAGAATTATCAGAAGGCCTTTCTTGCTACCACTACGACCTCACACTTAATTTTTTTTGTATGAATGTAGCTGCGTAAAGTGTCTAGGGTTATGATGTGTACTGTGGTGTGATAGTTATAAATATACCCATAGATATTTAACAAGACTAATAAGATTAACAAGTGTTAAAATACACTGAACTAACTCACGTGTGTAAAGTTTTTGATATAATTATATTACATTTATTTGTTCTGGATCAAGTTTTATTTTGACCAGAACTTGTTTTAAAAAAAGGATTTAAAATTTATGAAAATTATGCATGGAATGTTACATAATAAATGCAAAAGTGTACATATTTAAGTACTAGAATAGTTAGTTTTATTAAATGTTCTGGTAGTCAGCTACTAGGGAGGATATTTATTGTCTGTGCTGTTGGGGTGGTCTCATCACACCTGTCTATATTGACTACACAGTGTCCAGAAAATGGTGGGAATTTTTATGGGGTATCTGCAACTAAATGGGGTTGGTGAATATCCAGCAGACCAGAGGCTCACTCATCTGGTATTTGTAGCTCTGGTGCTGAAATCAGGTGGTCCCACCTCTCCGTGCTGGCGGGCAATAATGGTGGTCTCTGTCACAAGGACTGCACAGATACACTTGTGTAAATCACCACCCGAATAGATACTGCTTCGTTGACGACAGAAACTCGCAGCTCTGCAATCAAAGTATGGGCCATGTGTCAAAATCTATTCTCTACCCACGTCTGGACACCACACTGACACAACAACCACATTATACAGACAGGTCAGATCTCTCTGACCAAACAGCACAGTTACCATGGCGGGTTTACATCCGATAGATCCTCCCAGACTATAGATTCTGAAAATAATTATTAATTTTCTACCCTAAAAGAGGATAGGTAATATGTTTCCTTATTCTCCTCTCTTGATCTGTCTTGCATAATCCTTGCTGGAGTTTATGTACATTGTTAGTCCCTAGACCCTGACTTGGGCGGGGGGTCTAGAGCAAAATCCCTACTTGTTTGTAAGGCTAGATTATGATATGGCAGTATCAAATCACTCGAACATGAAACAATATTCAAAATATATAAAGAAATAATTTCAATCTTACCAGATTATGAATAATTAACACAGAAGTGCTAGCAAAACTCAGCTGAGCTGCTGGCTATAGGATGGCGTCCCTAAATTTAACTCACTGTCTTTCATATGGGAAAACACCACACTTTAAAATCTGTGTCTAACACTGAACAATTATTGAAGAATGACCCCAAATGCGCTCTGAGCGCTAATAATATGATTGTCTGTGGCCAATCACTGCCGAGGTTTATTTTTAATTTCAAATTTCCTCATTAAAGTCATTTCAGTCAAGCTTCAGTCACGTATGGATAGTTATCTGTTAGTCTGTCCGTCTCTACTTGTGTTTCTACAAAATTGTGCTCGATTTTTTGACCCAACCGTTCTCTCCCCTTCAAATTTTTGTTGTAAAAAGTTATATTTAGACACAGCTACCACCAATGTCCCTTCACTTCTAGGCTAAGTAAATTGAACACCTGTGTCCAAGGTCGTGTTTTTGTGTGCAAATAACCACACTTTTTAGATTCAATTCAGTCTGTCGATGATGTGAACTACACTGTCTTTTGTCATTATTTTCAATATTATCTATCCGTCTGTAAAATTAAGACCATATTAGTTCACTGCTCAGAATAGGCCATCTGGCCAGCTAATTTTTATATTCCTAACATTAATATTAAGAAAAATTTACTTTTTAATTTTTTGTAATTTTTTCAGACATCTGCGTTCTTCCGCTCAAATTCAAATCAAGCTCTTGGTATCGCAAAACGTCCAATTCCGTACCTCGTGTCAATTTGGGGGACGTGGATTTTTACTTTCATCCATTTCCCCCCCCCAATTGCGTCTCTTAGCCTTTCCAGTCATATTTTTTTCCTTTTTGATCCTCCGTTTCCCCCCTGTCTAGCAAGTCAATTTTATGGAGGGTGATGACCCGCGGTCTAGGCGATCATGTACATCAGCAGCTTACGCATTATGTTTTTTATCCTTAAATGTTATCTTTTGAGTATTTTACCGTTGTATCTCTGTCAATTTCACTACACATCTCCCCACTTGAAAACATGCCTATGGCAAGTTCCAAAACCAGCGATACACATAGGTAAAATTACTCCTCACATCTGCCACTACTCTAATTTTGATCACAGGGGTGCCGACTGAGGAAATCTGCACCGACATTCAATTTGCCTGGGATATATTGGATACTAAACTGATAAGGTTGAAGCAATAAAGACCACCTCAGCAATCTTGCGTTTTCATGCTTAGCCTGAGACAAGAACACGAGAGGCTGATGATCCGTCTCCACCACAAATGTCCTACCATACAGATAGATTTGAAACTTCTTTATTGCCCAGATTAATGCTAAACATTCTTTTTCGCTTGTGGAGTATCCTTGTTCCGCCTTATTCAATTTGCGGCTTGCATAAGCGACTGGTTTCAGTTCCCCATCAGGTGAAGATGATCTTTGCAACAAAGCCCCTCCAAGTCCTACATTACTTGCATCGGTTCTTAAGACAAAGTCCTGTGTCAAATCAGGCAGTTTGAGAATAGGCTTGCTAGTGAGTTTTTCCTTTAACTCTTGGAACGCTAATTCACATTGTGCAGTCCAAATAATTTTATCTGGAAGTCCCTTGCGAGTCAGATCAGTCAGAGGAGCACAAATAGCGTTAAAATTCTTGATGTATTTCTGATAAAATCCGCATAACGACACAAATGATCGCACGTCTTTTTTTGTTTGCGGCCTAGGTGCTCTCTGCAGTTTTTCCAAGTTCTTAGGATCAGGGGTCATATTACCCTGATATACAGTGTGTCCCAAGAATTCCAACTCTTTGCATCCAATACAACATTTTGTTGGCCTAGCAGTTAAATTCGCCTCCCGAAGTCTATCAAACAACATCTCCAGAGCTTCAATGTGTTCTTCAAATGTCTCTGTGGCGACGAGAATATCATCCATGAAATTCGTGATACATGGGTTATTCAGGGGGTCCAACAATTTTCGCATCATCCTTGAAAACACACTCGGAGCATTTTTCAGTCCGAATGGTAGCATATTGAATTCATAATGTCCATCCGAAGTGCTAAAAGCCAAATAAGGTCTCACTTCAGGCTTCACTGGGATCTGGTAATAGCCTTTACTAAGATCCACTTTTGAAAAGTATTTTGCCTTGTTCAGTCTGGCAAATAGCTGTTTTGTGTCTGGTAATGGATCCACTTGTCCTTCTGTGACAGCATTCAGTTTCCTGTAATCTATGCACAGTCTGTGTTCCCCAGACGGTTTCCTCAACAAAACGACACTAGAACTAAAAGATGATTCACTGTGCGAAATAATCCCCTCCTTCAATAAATAATCTATTTCTTCCTTTAATGCCTTCTCCTTCGCGAACGGAATAGAATAGGCTCTCATACAGATTGGGTTTGAGTCTACCAGTTTCATGTCATACTGTAGCAAATTTGTATGGCCTGGTTTATCTGTTAATACATCTGTATGTTCCTCCAGAACTTGTTGAACTCTCTCCCTCTGGTTTTTAGTCAGGTGCTTACTGACTTTTACCTGTGCTGCTGTTTCACAAGGATGTAATGGGTATTCATGTGAGGTGAGTGGTTCTTTTTGCATCTGGGTTGCAATAGCCAAGGTCAATAAGGGGGTGCTTTCCTGGAGTGGTCTGTCCAGATACTTCTTTAACAGGTTTACATGATAAACTTTTTCCTTCCCCTTTTTGTCAATTTTATAGTTTGTTCTAGACACCTTCTCTAGAACCGTATATGGACCTTGCCAACCAATTTGTAATTTATTCTGGCTTCCGGGTAGTAGAAGCAGCACCTTCTCTCCGACTGGCAGTTCCCTGTCCTTTGCCTTCCTATTAAAATATGCTGCATGTTTCTTCCTGGCTTGTTTCAAATTATCATTTGCCAGTTTCCATCCAGCTTTCAAACGAGTGGTCAGTTCGTTCACATATTGATACGATGAGGTAACAGTCTCTTCCGCCTTCTCATCTGTCCAGGTCCTTAATAAAGTTACATCTGGATCTTTAATTTATCATACTTATTTTTCATGGAACCCATCGGGTCCCGTCCATTAGAAGCTTTATAATGAGGACTTTTCTTCCTAGAATCATCACTCACAAATCGACCACTACCAATTTTTTTCTGGGGTTTGTCTCCCCACTTTAGATTGTTTATGAGAGATCTTCGCTCTCTTGTCTGTTCTTCCAGTTTATATAAGTCTGACCGAGGGATTGTCATCCTATCCTGGGTAAAATTTCTTCTTTGTACTCTTCGCATAGTGGCCATGTTAATCCATTCAAGTGAAGACTGGGTGTGAAAAGGGGGCTCCCATTCCACTTTGTCTACCCGAGTATAATTAGTTTTCCTTTCAGGCCTAAAGTTGCCCCGTGGCGTTTCTAGGTCCTGCACATATTTTCCCTTTGTGGGTGTTCCCTCATGAAATACGCCACATGCTTCTACAAAGTTTTCAACATCGACATTTACGTCGGGCCAATAGTATTTTCGAGCAATCTTTTGGCAGATGGTACCGACTTTCTCATGGTCACCATCTTTTCCAACATGTAAGCTCCTTATTAAGTTTGCCCTATATATCTTGGGAAGAACTAACTGTCCGTGACCAGTGGATCTAGTTCCTGTCTTCCTGTATAATAGTTTGTTCTTCATGAAATATTCCCCCTTGCTCGGAGGTGTGTGGCATTTGGGCAATTTTTTAAAACAGGGCTTGAGTGTCCTATCCTCAGCCTGCGCCTTCCTCATCTCCTCTGGATGAGCATTTATAGGTTCACCTTCTTCCTCCTTCTTCTGTGACCTGGTCTGCACTGTCGCCATGATCACAGGTTTCTCGGGATTCCCCAAGAAGACGTATCTACACCCCAATATCAGAGGGTAGATTGGTTCATCTATCACTGCTGCTCTGATTTCTCCTTCCACATAGCGAGTTTTCACCGTTATCCTTGCGATGGGAAGTGTCATGAGTGGTATGTCCTTAGTCGCCCCTTGTATTTCCACTGTTTCTGTGGTATACTGACTTGGGTCCACTAGGCTAGACTTCACAACTGAATCATAATCCAAACCTGTATCATAAAGGCACCTTATGGTGACCCCATTACAAATAACATCCTCACAAACTGGGGGGTGATAAGGTTCCTGTTGTCCCTTAGGATTAACCTTTAATCTTTGCGTCCCCGACTTCATTGCAGCAATGTTTGAAGGTTTCCTTCTACAAAATTCGGTGTTATGGTTATCCTTCTTGCACCATTTACACCATCTTTTTCCTTGGTTCAACGGTTTTCTTTCATTGAACTTTTGGTCATTGAACTGTGAGTTTCTGTCGCGATAGTCATTTCTTGGCCGCTCAAAGTTTGTCCTACCTTTATTTCCCTGCTCTCTATTATCAAATTTATTAAATTGCTGTGGAGCTTTAAAATTGTCTATGTGCTTCTTTTTAGCACCACTTACCTCTGCCTGAGCTGCCTGATACCTCTCAGCAACATTTAAAATTTCCCCCAACTTCTCTGCACCTTGTTCCATGAGAAATTTTCTCATGTCTGGAGCCATGGACTCTCTCAATTGCTCAATCATGATCATTTCTTTAAGATCTTGGGTCTTCCCCAGAGCCGTCCATTTCTCCAAATAGGTTTCTAGTCTGGCAGAGAATTGGTGGTATGTCTCCCCAGACAACAGTTTGGCATTTCTAAATTTCTTACGATAAAATTCACCATTCTTCTCGTACCTTAATAACAAAGCCTGCTTTAACATGTCATAATTGTCTTGGTCTTCCCTGTTCATTTTGGCAAATACTTCATAAGAAGTACCCCTCAATCCCTGTGATAGCTTTAAACTCCACCTCTCTCTCTCTAACCCATATGTAGTAGCTAATAACTCAAAACGTCCTAGGTACCCCTCTATGTCATCGTCTTTCTCAACAAAATGGTCTAAATGAAACCCCATAGCTGAGTTTGAGGCTCCCATACTGGGCGTAGCATCTGAGGCAAAAGGGCTGGCACCATTTTCAGGAGCCGGGCCTTGTAATTCCAGCTCCCTTAGTCGTAATTCGTGCTCCCTCTGCAACCTTCTATCTTCTGCCTCCCTTTCGGCAGTCAACCTTTTTTCTTCTGCCTCCCTTTCGGCCTTTTTATCTTCTGCCTCCCTTTCGGCCTTTTTATCGTCTGCCTCCCTTTCGGCCTTTTTATCTTCTGCCTCCCTTTGCTGTCGTTTCTCTTCTGCCTCTAACTTCTTCTCTTCAACCAACCTGTCAGACTCCAATTTTCTTTCAGCCTCTTTTTCTAATCTCCTTTCTTCCCGTTCAATATATTTATCACATTCAGCCGTTACGTATTGAATTAAAATTTGACCATCCATCCCCATCTCCTTCGCAGTGAGCACAGCAGCTGATCTAAACTTTGCTAGCTCAGCCATACTTTTCAGACAATATAATAATATACAAGCTAATTACTTCTTATGACTATACTCTAACTAATTCTAACTAACCAGTTAACTAATTAATTATTACTGGCTGTGAAGATTCACCAACTTTTATCTGCAGGGACACTTTTACTTTTAAAGGAAATTTTACAATTTATTTCCCTACTTTTATTTCTCCCACCAGGAGATCCTAATATTACTGTTGGGCTAATTATCCCTGGACAAGACCCCAATTTATGTAGTGGTATTGATGGTATTGTATGATGATGATGGTACTACATGTAAATTGTATGAGGCCAGCTGTGAAGGCTCCTGAGATAAAATGTAATTGAGAATTGTCAGAAGGCCTTTCTTGCTACCACTACGACCTCACACTTAATTTTTTTTTATGAATGTGGCTACGTAAAGTGTCTAGGGTTATGATATGTAGTGTGGTGTAATAGGTTATAGATATACCCACAGATATTTAACAAGACTAATAAGATTAACAAGTGTTAAAATACACTGAACTAACTCACGTGTGTAAAGTTTTTGATATAATTATATTACATTTATTTGTTCTGGATCAAGTTTTATTTTGACCAGAACTTGTTTTAAAAAAAGGATTTAAAATTTATGAAAATTATGCATGGAATGTTACATAATAAATGCAAAAGTGTACATATTTAAGTACTAGAATAGTTAGTTTTATTAAAATGTTCTGGTAGTCAGCTACTAGGGAGGATATTTATTGTCTGTGCTGTTGGGGTGGTCTCATCACACCTGTCTATATTGACTACACAGTGTCCAGAAAATGGTGGGAATTTTTATGGGGTATCTGCAACTAAATGGGGTTGGTGAATATCCAGCAGACCAGAGGCTCACTCATCTGGTATTTGTAGCTCTGGTGCTGAAATCAGGTGGTCCCACCTCTCCGTGCTGGCGGGCAATAATGGTGGTCTCTGTCACAAGGACTGCACAGATACACTTGTGTAAATCACCACCCGAATAGATACTGCTTCGTTGACGACAGAAACTCGCAGCTCTGCAATCAAAGTATGGGCCATGTGTCAAAATCTATTCTCTACCCACGTCTGGACACCACACTGACACAACAACCACATTATACAGACAGGTCAGATCTCTCTGACCAAACAGCACAGTTACCATGGTGGGTTTACATCCGATAGATCCTCCCAGACTATAGATTCTGAAAATAATTATTAGTTTTCTACCCTAAAAGAGGATAGGTAATATGTTTCCTTATTCTCAACTCTTGATCTGTCTTGCATAATCCTTTCTGGAGTTTATGTACATTGTTAGTCCCTAGACCCTGACTTGGGCGGGGGGTCTAGAGCAAAATCCCTACTTGTTTGTAAGGCTAGATTATGATATGGCAGTATCAAATCACTCGAACATGAAACAATATTCAAAATATATAAAGAAATAATTTCAATCTTACCAGATTATGAATAATTAACACAGAAGTGCTAGCAAAACTCAGCTGAGCTGCTGGCTATAGGATGGCGTCCCTAAATTTAACTCACTGTCTTTCATATGGGAAAACACCACACTTTAAAATCTGTGTCTAACACTGAACAATTATTGAAGAATGACCCCAAATGCGCTCTGAGCGCTAATAATATGATTGTCTGTGGCCAATCACTGCCGAGGTTTATTTTTAATTTCAAATTTCCTCACTAAAGTCATTTCAGTCAAGCTTCAGTCACGTATGGATGGTTATCTGTTAGTCTGTCCGTCTCTACTTGTGTTTCTACAAAATTGTGCTCGATTTTTTGACCCAACCGTTCTCTCCCCTTCAAATTTTTGTTGTAAAAAGTTATATTTAGACACAGCTACCACCAATGTCCCTTCACTTCTAGGCTAAGTAAATTGAACACCTGTGTCCAAGGTCGTGTTTTTGTGTGCAAATAACCACACTTTTTAGATTCAATTCAGTCTGTCGATGATGTGAACTACACTGTCTTTTGTCATTATTTTCAATATTATCTATCCGTCTGTAAAATTAAGACCATATTAGTTCACTGCTCAGAATAGGCCATCTGGCCAGCTAATTTTTATATTCCTAACATTAATATTAAGAAAAATTTACTTTTTAATTTTTTGTAATTTTTTCAGACATCTGCGTTCTTCCGCTCAAATTCAAATCAAGCTCTTGGTATCGCAAAACGTCCAATTCCGTACCTCGTGTCAATTTGGGGGACGTGGATTTTTACTTTCATCCATTTCCCCCCCCCCCCCCAATTGCGTCTCTTAGCCTTTCCAGTCATATTTTTTTCCTTTTTGATCCTCCGTTTCCCCCCTGTCTAGCAAGTCAATTTTATGGAGGGTGATGACCCGCGGTCTAGGCGATCATGTACATCAGCAGCTTACGCATTATGTTTTTTATCCTTAAATGTTATCTTTTGAGTATTTTACCGTTGTATCTCTGTCAATTTCACTACAGATGATTTGGTAGATTTTTACATGAGAAAAAAAAAACTGTAGCAAACTAAGGACTTACTCTTTCTCAAAGGCATTTACAAGTGTGATATCACAAGTATTAAAGAGATTTGCCTGTTTTTTTTTTGTTTTTTTAAATAAACGATTTGTCACTTTCCACTTCTGCCTTTTTTTTTTCCCACCCTCATTTCCAATATTTCTGTGATCCACAGTTCTTATCTCTCCCTTGGGTCCACAACCAAGTCTGTGCTAGCGGTCCTTCTAAAACAAATTTGACGTGGCTTTTAAAACGTTGGAATTCTTGGTGCAGGTCTTGAGCCTGCCAGTCAATCTGAGGCTGTTCAAAGGTAAACCCTATGGCCATTACTTTACCTGTTAGCGACGATGAACTGGCGGTAATATACCCTTGTTATAAAAGTTAGGTCTAGTAGCCAATGTTATCTTTGTAGATGGAAATGCAGGTTTACTGATACTTAAGCCTGATCTTGTTTTGTACTAATGGAGATGTACTGGCCACATGGGTAATATTCTGACACCATGTCATGTTATACAATGTCGGTTGTAACAGAACATTCATGAAACAAAACGAGAGTTAACATCTTTATTTCTCGTACTGCTAATGCCGAACACCAGCATAGGTTCCCCTAGTATTGGTCATTGTAAATGTCGAAACTAATACTCACTGCATCACTGTTTCCATTGATAACCTATGAGAAGCTTTATTAAAATTCACTTTATTTATAAACTGCATAAGATAAGAATGGGATCCTTTATTTGAAGTGACATTATCATTTCGTAAAATATAATTTAGTTCCAATTTTTCAATGCCTTGTTGAAAGAATTGCAGTAAGAGGGTTATGCTGCAGAGATGCAAATAACTTATATGCTGCACTTCTTCAACATTTTTAATACTCTAGAACCTGAAAGAGATATGAGTGTATCAAGGCAGATCTTTAGCCTTTAGCACGCTGCATAAAAATTCAAAAAACTTGCCCAACCACTGCATTCTTTTTCACAACGCCCCATTTTTATAGTGGGTGACTTGTAAATTCTATAGTTTTTTTGTTTTTTGGTCAATTGCTCTAATTTTTAGATTGTATAGAAATGAATGAATGATGAATCTGATGATATAAAATTTGTTTGAGTACATGTTAGATGTGATAGGAAGAGAGGAAAGGAAAGATGAAAAAAACGAAAAAAATAAAAAAAAAATAAAAAATTTTTTTTTTTTTAATTTTAAAATAAAAAAAAAAAATTTAAAAAATGACCAACGAACGAAGAGTCCATATCCCTTGCATCTCAATGAAAGTCATTTGACCAATAGAGCGATACAAATCAAATGACGATCTTTTCGTTACACCCATCATCAGTAGCAAAGCAACAAACTCCCTAGCCAGCCGTGACATTCGGCCGTAATCCTATTTTTTTCCGATATTCCTAATCCTAACCCCGAAAATTATACATACTTGAAAGGCCATTTTACTTTCGTTTCCATCTCAGCCATCAAACATATTCTGAGAACCGATTTCAGCGCTTATAAAGACAAAAATTTCATCCCCACCGCATGGCGTCAGAATACAATAAAATTAGAGCGAAATGGCCGCGTGTCTGATGCCGATTCATTTCGATTTAAAAAATTTACAAAAAATAAACGCGGATACACCCATCACTTTTTTAAGATCGGAAACGGAAGCTAACTCTCTTGCAAATAAAATTACAACTTAACATCCGGGGCTGAAAATCACGTGTACAAAAGTCCTCATGCTAGAAACGGTGATATCCGTAAGGCGACACATGGCAGCTCCAGCGTGCAGAGCATAGGTTATCTTCGGCGACATGTGTCGCCCGCAGCGTGCTAAAGGTTAGAGAGCTCAGTGTTTCTAAAGTAGATCCTCACATCACATAGGTTCCCTGCTGCTGATCTAGTCTATATTTTAAAAACATAAAGTGACTTCTGTTACTGTTTTAGCAATCAATCTGAGTGAAGTTAAACAGCATTTGCACATGCTTTGGCATTTTTATCATAGTTTTGTAACAAATCACATGATTATGGTTTTCTTTAAATTACCACAGAAATGTGACAAGCCAAGTATCTACAAATTCTAAGCCTCCTGAGAAAATGAATGTGTCACATTTACTTAAAAACATAATAAAAAATTAAGAGAATTGAGTTCTTCCATGCATTTCCAACCTGTCAGGTACCTACTGGTATTAATGAACCTATTTTCTGAGTTATTAATTGATACCAAGCTAATGCTGAAAAAGCAGGATGAGTTGTCTAACATAATTTTTGGTCATATAATTTAGTCTTTGTTCCTTTCTCCAAAATGAGGATTTCTACGGCCACCTCCAGAGCAACCCTAAATGTTGATCTGATTGCACCTGTAACTGTACATAATGCTTACTTACTTACTTAGTCGTTCCCCTTCTACCGTGAGGTGTAGAGGTTTGGAAGAGAGAGCGCCAGACTATTCTATCGGCTGTCTTCCTCCTGGCCTGGTTCCATTCTAGTCCTCGGTCCTTCAAAGATTGTCTAATGTTGTCCTCCCAGCGGACTCTGGGTCATCCTCGGGGTCTGGATCCTTGGCTCTTTGTTTCCCATGCTTGTCGTGGTAGCCGATCTTCTCCCATTCTGCAGACATGGCCAAACCATCTTAGTTGGGACTGTTCTACTTGGGTCTGTAGGGGGTGGCATTTTAGACCTTGACGTATCGTCTGGTTGCGTACCATGTCTCTTCTTGTTACTTCAAACACCTTCCTCAGATACCTCATTTCTGAAGTTTGGATCTGGCTTTTATGGATTGTAGTCATTGCCCATGACTTGCATCCATATGTCAAGACTGGGACATAGGTGGAGCGGTATACAGCCATCTTCGTTTTCTTACCAACCTCTCTCTTGCTGAGGAATCCTCGATTTATGGCCTGAAAAAGTCTCCCAGCTGCTGCTTTTCGAGTGGCCAACTGTACATAATGCTTGGTCCTGAATTCTTTCATATTTTGACCAAATTGAAGAACGATTTCTTACATGCTGCCATATCGTGACTCCGTAAGGTCTGTATGTATGTAGTGCGGTGTGTTTGCACATAACATAAATTTCGTGAGCATGATTTATTACGGAATTAGAAATTGTATGCATTGTGTATCATAATTGGGTAAAATCACAATGACTGTCGCCAAATATTCCTCAGTGAATATGTGTATTTCAGGGTTAGGATTAGCCTAACCCTTACCCTAAATGTAAAATACACATATTCACTGCGTAGCATTCGGCGACTGTCCTTGCAATTTTACCCATAATTGTTACCTATAAAGATGTGTAAATTGATATTTTTTGTTCATTTTAGTTGAAATTTGTTAAGTTTAATAGTGGGTGTTTTACACTGTGTCGAAGTGATACGCTCACGTAAGACAGAATAGGAATACTCTTCATTTAGAGAAATACGCAATGTTCATATCCAAGGCTGCCACTCAAGTTCTAGAGATAAACCCAGATTTTCTTCTAAAAAAACCCCAGAAATTCCCAGATTATTTTATGCCTCAAATACACGGGATAGACGATCCTTACACAATCTGTTAGTGCAACTTTAGCACAAATAAGCTTTGTGCTACCAATTTGTATGTATTTCTTCATGTTTTGTTTATTAGTTATTACCAAAAATTCGCAATTATATAAAAATGATTTTATTTACACCTCAATATATGAACTCTTGAGAATGAGATATTTTAACAGTAACATACTTACAGTAGTTACATTAACTAAGTGTTCCTCAAATCAAATATAAAATGTTAGTTGTAACTTGTTACTGTTGAAAATTATCACTTGTCAGCGACTAGGCATCCATGTCGACAACTTCTCCTTCGTCAATATCATATGAATTGACAGTGTGGAATCTTGATTGTGAAGTTCCAAAATCTTTGCTTATCTCTGCCGACAACGTCCTTCACGCACATCTTCCAACAACGCTTTTACTAGGATTAAACTTATGACAAACTCCAATCCTTCAGCTCGCTGTCTGTTAGCCATTCCTCACAAAAAACCTGCTGATACCATGGCTTCACTTTTTTACGCGGTGGTGTGTGTGTCGCCATGTTGCTACAACTACCTAGCGTACCTTCATCATCGCACTTTTTATAATCTCATAATAACAACAACAACAAAAACAACTACCTAGCGTACCTTCATCATCGCTCATTTTATAATCTCATAACAACAACAACAACAACAAAACAAAACAATATGCTGTTTATCTGCTCGAGTCTAAAATTTAAAAAGAATACTTTAAATTGTTTTTTTTAATACCCCTTCTGAGGCTCAAAGTGATGTCTATTGAGTAAAATGTGTAAATTATGTGTGATCCCAGCCCTGGCTATGACACTTTGATCTTAGCCAAAAGGCCGAGAAGCGACTCTTCTTTGACTGCGTATTGTAAATGACAGCAATTAACAGAATAACAGGAAATATAAATTTGATGTAAACCAATAAAAAAACTACGTCATTGATATGGTTAAAAACAAGAATTAAATTGAAGTGGAATAAAAAATATATAGCACATAATGTTTTACATTTCATTATAATATAAATATAATGTGTCATGCTCAGTGCACAGAATATACATACATTGTAAATGTCAATTGTCAAATATACCCAGATTAATGCAGATTTGGAAAAACAATACCCAGATACCCAGACAGAAGTAAAAAAAACCCAGATCTAGTAAAATATACCCAGCTGTGGCAACACTGTTCATATCCTTATTTTAAATATGTACGTATCTTCAGCAGTGTTGCCACCTTGAATTTTGAAAAGAAAATCTACATTGTACTTTACAAAACAACTAGGTACACCTATATTTTTATATTTTGGGCTACGTCTGGATGCCTTAGGCTACCTTAGGCGTTTTAGGTGACTTTGGGCTATTTTTGGGAAACTGTCGGCGAAAATCCCAACGGGCTGATCACCCGTTTGCCAGTCACTTTGATTACGGAAACAACAACAAATGGATTGATTTGTCGTTGCCCTAAAGACGCCATTAGGCATGATGGGAACAACGGCAAAGAAAATCTATTCGCTGTTGCCCTTAAGACGCCACTAGGCGTAATGGCCACTGACTGCTTTGCCGGTCGATGGCTAAGGACGGAAGAAGAAGAAGAAGAAGTCGGCGAAAACCGAAAGTTTATCTACGTTAGGGTGACCATATAATTTTTTTTTACATAGAGGACATTTTCTGATTTTTGACTTAAAAAGGACAAAGGAGGACACTTTTAAAGACTAACGAGTATACAAAGGAGGACGCGTTAATTTCACTAATTTAATACATGTATGTACAGAATCATGATAAAATATACAAGGGGCTTGACATAAGTCTTGGTCCTGACCATGAAGGAGTCACAGGAGGAAGATGAAACTTGGCACATTTAAAGTTCATCACATTTGCACTGAATGTGTGAAGTACGCGTTTGTTTCTTTAATGGGTTTTCCCGCTATGGTGCACGGCGCAATGCACCCTATTGACCGGATCTGCTGCTCCAAAAATTTGACAAAACAATTGAAAAGAAGGAGGCCAGAGCTGTGATAAAATTTCTGATGTTTCAGGGAAAAACACCTACAGAAATACACAGGGAGATGGAACTAGTGTTTCGTGATTCTTGTCCTTCATATACTTCGGTAAAAAAGTGGTGTCAACAGTTTAAGTGAGCCGCTAAAATGTTGCTGATCTGCCAAAATCTGGTAGACCAGCCTCAGAGTGCAACGATGAAAATGCAACAAGAGTGAAGAAAATCATTGACCAGGATCAAAAAATGACAATTGTGGAGATAGCTAGTAGAGTAAAACTGAATGAAAGAACAGTTTATAGAATTTTATACAACAGGAAAGTTGTGACCAGGAAACGAGGGATAACGCGCACTAAAAATCTACCTTTGCTGCAAGACAACGCGCTCTCTCACAAAGCACGATTTGAATATTGAAATTCTTCCACACCCACCATCCAAAAGGAAATCATTTTGATAGTGATAAAGAAGTTATACTGGCATGTGATGACTGGTTTAGTTTGAAAAATAGGGTGTTTTACTCCCAAAGTCTTTTCAAGGTCAAGCAGAGAGGGCAGAAGTGTGTCAATTCAGACGGTGGCTATATTGAAAAGGAATAGACACTATACAAAATTTCAGCTCTCTGTGACATGTCCTTCATGGTCAGGCCCAAGACTTATGTCACGCCCCTTGTATGTGTTACTGTTGTTTTTTTTTTTACTTTATGTTACCGGCACTGCTTATATATGGTGATGTCAGAATTGTCGGGCTTACTGACAGTGGCCGACGTATTTCTTGGTCACGCGAATGTGATGTGGGCCGTTGCTTCGTTATGAAAATGACAATGAATACAGGACAAGCGCAACGGTAACGACTGGGTTGTAAGGTTGAATAACGTGATGAACAGATGTTGGACTCATAGTATGTATGGAGATGATACATTTTTATTAAGTATGAAACGTAGACATCATCGGCAGGAACAGTTCATAAATATGCGATCATGTGGTAGATATCATACATCATTAAGTAAGCATTGATATGGCCGTTGAATGACTGCACTGGCTGTTGTATCATAAAGGTCAACAGCTTGGCAGAATACATGGTTCTGACAAATGGACCATGTTCATCTTTACGTATACATCTTAATTTCAATAATAATCTGCTCATGGCATTAGAGGGACACACTAACGAAAGGACACATCTGGTCCAGCCGAAGCTCTGCCATAATGCCATAGGAACTCAAGTATCCGAAGTGGGATACGAGCTGTTTTGCTGACCAAAATATTCATACTGGAAGGATTCTTGGTACGGTTCTTCAAGAAATGGCCTCTTCTTCGTTCAGTTAAATATAACATTATCGTCCGCATATCTTCCCTTGACTTAGGGCAAGTACACAAAAGTCACGTCTATCTTGGAAGAAAATATTGGGATCTGCCTCCAGAATCTTGGCTGGATGGCAACAAATCGACGCAACAAAAATCGTGTCACAACCGTTCAATAATAGTATGCGGTCGTATGCAAATACTTAAATATGCAGTTAATTTAGATGCGCTCACATGTGCGTCTGTAAAATACTAGACTTACATGTGAGGATCTCGAACATTTAACTCCCACGCAAAATTATAACTTAACAATATAGAAACACTTCAATGAAATTTTTTTTAAAAATGTTGTTTTCATAAAATGCATGTTTTAATATTTTTTCCATCAAGCATTGTTGTTTCATCATCAATAAATATTCAGTCTTTAACATTGTACTTTTCACTTCAACTAAATGTTCATGGAAGTCTGTACATGTAACATTCTTGTAATTGTATTGAACTCGAAGTATTCCTTTTATACATTCAACAGTGAATTTGTTTCTGTCCTTTGTCCACTGATTTTCCATGAAAGAAAATAAAATGCCTCTCAATATTAGCATTATTTTTTGGAATAGCAAAGGAAAAAAAAAATGAGCCATTTCTTGTTTATTCAAAGAATTGGATCCACTTTTCATGTGCCAGTAGTTGAAAAAAAAAAAAAATTATCATTCAGATTTGATTAGACATAACTGAAGACTGTCAATAGGTCGTTTTTGTCATAAATTTTCATGCTCTTTCTCATTAAATATTTGATAGAGGCCATAACATGTTGGAACTTGTAAAAATGTCAACCAGCCAAAACAATTAAATTCCTCTAAAGATTTTTGCATAAAAGACCCCAAAAAAATCGATTTTGTTTCTTTTTTTTTTTCTAATTTTGTTTAAAAGCTGGACAAATATAATTTCTTTTAAAAGCCGGCCAGAATCTACATTTTCATGTGAAAAGCCGGCCATATCCAGACGTATGGTTACCCGAACCAAGGTGGTGTTCTTCAAATAATGAATGGAAATTAAAAAAAAAAAAGAAAATACACAAACTCAGATCTAGGCAGAGTTGCCAGATGAAAACTGTGAAAATAAGGCAAACACCTTCACAAAAAACCTAAACCCTTTCCCCCATAAACACACTTACAAATGCACATTTAGCAGTAAGTACTATCATAATAGTGTCCAATGACACTCTCATCCTGGCTGTCACCCAGATCGTACTGCCCCCTCACACACGCTTAGTACGCCACTAGTCAGAAGTATAGTGTTTTAACATTTTTGACAATGCAGTGAAGTCCTTACAACATTTATTCAAAAATAACAGCTAAACTCTATTTTTTACAATAGCGTCAAGCAGGTAGTGATCAGGTAGTGATCACTTCCAATCTCTGGCCCCCGCCAGACTCTTGCATCTCGGACATATCTGAATGAGCTTCTCCGAACAATGGCATAGTCGATCACTGACTTCTCATTCTTGGTTGGTTCACATCTAGTGTATGCATGTATGCGCTTATGGGGGAACTTTGTGTTTGTAATGATCAGATTCTGCTCACTGCAGAATCTAAGGAGTCGCTTTCCATTGTCATTGAGAGTATCTTCTCCATATCTTCCGATAACTCCACCCCATCTAGCATGGTCATTTCCAACTCTGGCATTAACTCTTAGTATACGAGCTGCCTTTCATGACTACCATTACAGATTTTGCAATAAATAATTTATTTATAAAGATAACATAAGTGTTATATATCAAAATGTGAAGAAATGAAACCCCTATATCATGCACGTAACTAAATTGTTCAGTGGTTTTAAACATGCATTCAGCTATAAATTTTCGCTATTGACGGGGATCGATCATCGGCCTCTCTAGAAGGCTGCTCGTATACTAAGAGTTAAAATCTCCGAGCATGATAACTTCATCTAGTCAGTCATCCACTGTCCTTTGAAGCAGCTCGAAGAATTCCTCCTTGACCTCTGCTCTCTCATCCTCATTTGGCCCATACACTATGACCAGGTTGACTATGGTTTCTCCTTCTTTTAGTTTTACAACCATAATGCGCTCCGAGACAAAGTTCCATCCCTTGATACTATCTTTTTGATTTTGGGCCACAATACAACCCACGCCCCCTTTAGCTCTTTCAGATATGGGTACACCACTGTAGAGCAATGTGTTGCCATCGAGATCCATGACTCCTTGTCCTTTTTTCTTCGTTTCGGTTAAAGCCAGGATTTCTAGTTTTGCTTTCCTCATCTCTTCCACAAGCTCCTCTTCTTTCCCATTTATACTTCTTGTGTTCCAAGTTCCATAAGTCGTAGTCCGTTCCAGTTCGTCGCCTTTAGAATCAGTCCGGTTTTCTCTCTTGTATTGCTCGTAATCATAGTTTAAGACAAACAGGTGATTGGCCTGTTGTGCCTTCGTATGGTGGAGGGGCTGCCTCCTTACGGCCTCCATGCAGGCCGCCCTCCTCCTTTTTTCATCCGGGCTTGGGACCGGCATAGGCGGAGTTGACATATGGATGCGAGTCGTGGGCAATGACTACAACCCACAAAAGCCAGATCCAAACCTCAGAAATGAGGTATCTGAGGAAAGTGGTTGAAGTAACAAGAAGAGACATGGTCCGCAACCAGACGATCTGTCAAGGCCTTAAATCCCATCCCCTGCAGACCCAAATAGAACAGTCCCAACTAAGATGGTTTGGCCATGTCTGCAGAATGGGAGAAGATCGGCTACCACGACAAGCATGGGAAACAAAGAGCCAGGGATCCAGACCTCCAGGACGACCCAGAGTCTGCTGGGAGGACAACATTAGACAATCTTTGAAGGACCGAGGACTAGAATGGAACCAGGCCAGGAAGAAGACAGCTGATAGAATGGTCTGGCGCTCTCTCTTCCAAACCTCTACACCTCACGGTAGAAGGGGAATGACTAAGTAAGTAAGTCAAGCAGGTGCAGCTGCTTTTTGTCTCTTGCTTTTATCTTAAATGATGGTACAAGAGAGAATATGCTCTCAGCTACGGCATTACTCACTGGAATTATTACACATGTAAAGGCACATGTGGCAAGCTATTTAAATTCCTTATGTGGCAGTACACCGATCCAAAACAGTTCACTTTCTGTGGGGAGTCCATCTTTCTTAAATTGTGGTTCCTCTCTAAAATAAACAAAAGTTGTTTTTCTGTACTGCTCATTTAATGTGATGAAATTGTTTTCTGCAATGTGTATAAAAGGTAACTCTAAAAATGGGGTCTGTTTTAAAATTATCACAGGGCTCAGTTTTGACAGGCCTTGATAAGTATCTCTAGCTGTGGGAAATCTAGGTCTTACTTGCCTGAGAGATTCTTTTTGCACAGACGCACATCTTACTGTGACATTTTCATGTTCTTGATGGACCTCAAGGTCCATGTTCTGCTGTAGGAACCTATTCCATTCTGTTAAGAATCTAACACTAAAATCAACATCATCATCATTCCTTTTTGTTCCCTGTGGAACATAGGCAGAAACAGTTGCTCTCCATCGATTTCTATTCTGGGCTGTCTTTTTCAGCTGTGCCCAAGTCTCTTTGAAACATGCCGTGTCTCTGAGCCATACAGCAAGACTGACTTCACATTTGAGATAAAGATTCTGATTTTATTCTCTCTTGATATAGATGAGGAGTTCCATATTGGTCAAAGGCTTTATTTATCTTTGAGCAGACATCACCAACTGTTCCTCCTCCTTAGTCATTGTTACTCCCCAGAAATGTAAAGCTTTCTACTTCTTCAACGACTTGATCATTGATCTTCATCGAGTCCATCTGCCTTTTATTTATTCTCATTTCCTTTATTTTATTTAAATTTATGTGTGGTCCCATCTTTGCTGCTTCTGTTACTAATTTAATTGTTTTCTACTGCATATCGTGCTGTCTTTGTGATAGAAGGCACAAATGATCTGCTAATTCTAGATCCTCCAATTGTTTTTTAAATGTCCACTGTATTCCAGTTTTCTCTCCCTCTGTTGTCTGTCTCATGACCCAGTCTATGACCATGAAAACATTGTTGATGGCAGCACACATCCCTGTCTGACTCCACTGTGTACTGTGAAGGGCTTTGATTGTTTTCCTTTATGTACTACTGTGCATGAGGCCTCCCGGTAGAAATCTTCGGTGATTTTAATGAATTTCTCTGGGATTCCATAATGTCTAAGGATTGTCCAAATCTCAGTACGGTCTATACTGTCGAAAGCTTTTTCGAAGTCCACAAAATACAAGGGGGTCTGCCACTCATTTGATTGTTCTATGATGATTCTGAGTGTTGCTATCTGGTCTGTACATGATCTTCCTGCACGAAATCCTGCTTGTTCTTCTCTAAGTTTGTCATTGTACCATAATATACATCCGCTTCGTTTATGAATGAATGACATGATAACTGGATCAGCCAATGAAAACGCCTTTTCCAGATCTACAAAACAAAGATGGATCTCACTCTTATACTCAAGGGCCTTTTCACTCAGCTGTCTGAGTGTGAAGATTAGGTCTTGAGTACTTCGGTTTGTTCGGAATCCGCACTGGACCTCATCCAATTGTAGCTCAGCTAGGCATTGGAGTCTCTGCTCTAGGATTATAGAGTAGATTTTACCAGGGACACTGAGAAGGGATATGCCTCTATGGTTTGCACATTTTCGATTGTCACCCTTTTTGAAAATTTGTGTTATGATGGTGTCATAACACGGTCTATTCTTCTCTCCATCTTTGTCTCCCTTCTCTTCCCGTCTCTCTCTCTCTCCTTTCTTCTCAGTAATTTTCACGTTACACTGCAGTATTTTCGGTGCTGTAGTCAGCGTTTCTCTCTCCCAGACATCACGGCGCTTACTTATGGCTACTGAGCAAATACCACCAACGCATCAACCCCAGGTTATAACACATGGCCAGAGGATATACCTTTATTAAGAGTAAAAAGGCATCTTAAAGTCATGAAACCTCCTTGCTTTATTGCATCCTATTTGATGGACCTGACGGAAAACGAGCCAGTGTCAAATTTCATTGTATCGGCCAGCACGTGTATGCCTTCTAGAAGTAACCAGTAATTACGGCGTGTGGAAGCTTTCTCACGCAAGATGAAGTTCAACATTGCGTCACACAAGCTCAGAGGTCAGGGAGAGAATTTACATGGGATTACATCAGAACACCCACCCCTCACAATTCAGTGACGTGAGCAACGGTGATATCCCATCCAATGATTTAGAACACGTGAGAAGAGATTCATAAAATCTAGAAGCTCAGACGAAAACTTCACTTACACGCACGACTTGTGGGCTGAGTGCATCTACATGGCGAGGAATTCTACATTACAAGCACTTTGGTATTAACCAAGCAGTGTTGTATGATTTCACTCTATGTGGGTTCATATAGACTTCACAAAATATGCACGTAGAATATTCACTGGTGTAAATGTATTGTTATTCTTAATATGATCTAAACATGTGCTATGTGAATGATTGTTGCTTGTACAAAAACTTATCTCAACTAGCCCCACAGCCAATAGAAGATAACATCTATCATATTAATTGCTTTATCCATTACGAAGATAAAGGCAGTCCCATGGCAGAGATTGTCATAGGGAAATGAAGTGTTAGAAGCTTCATCATGTAATATCCCGCTTTTACGAGGTTAGGTGAACAGTTCCCCTCCTTGCTGCCTTTTCCTTCCCTAGCTTGAGAGCACAGCTGAGTGCCCATTTACAGCTGGTAAACTGGAGTGTTCCACAGCCAGGTTTCAGTTCCAAAACTATGTAGTTGTGCTGCAGAAGAAAGCAACCTGATCGCTTGGCCAGTCGGTCACTCACTTTATCTATTTGTGTAATATAAATGTATTATATTTTATTGCTATTCATCATTGTGTGAAGGAACGGACTATGATTGTAGAACACAGTTCTTGGGAAAGAAGACTGACTAAACTAATTAACTCCTGAAGTTACATAGGTCTAAGTTTACCTATCATGTCTTGACTGTGAGAAAGGAAGTCAGATGAATATAACATTGATATGCCTGATGTGTGACTGTATGAAAGTGAAGTATAAATATCTTATATAACATGGAAAGTTTGCCTGTGATCTTTAGATTGTATGACATAATAGTCCTCTTAGTGAATGAAAGAGGATAATTCTGATATGCCTGGTGTATGCGGTTTGAATGGGAATGATAGCTGTTCCCATATGACAGGAAAACTCATGAAGCCACATTTGTGTCTTCAGACTTTTAGGTTTCTGAGCGGACAACATTCACAGTTGCAGAATTCAGTGTCCGGTGCCTGACGGTAACAGACAGCCAGTCTTTGACCGATCAGCAGAACCTAAAGCCAGAGATCTCGTCAACTCCTAAAGGAGAATAGATCAACGCTCGCACGTGTAATGTCATATCGCTGCTGGATGACAGCACCTAACAACCTGCGCCAGGGCTGACAACATCGGATTACAGATAAGTCCAAAAGCATAAGGATTATTTTCCTCCAGATATCTCAGAGATCTTATTCAAATTCCAAACAGAACTTTCACCTAAATACTCATGGAACTATTTTTAAAGTGCCTTCCAGGGTATTACAAAGTGAACATTACAATCAACAACGTTAGGCAACTCTCCTGATAGTCACACCAGTGCTAATGATGATTAGTAGGACATACCAGGACTTTTAGTCATTCAGTGTTTATGTCCATATTATTATTTTCATTTACCTTTTTCATTTTCTTGTTGTCACATATGTGGGTTAGGGATTAAATATATGTACATAAGTTATATCATCTACCAAGTGGTCAAGTGAGTTTCTTACATGTACTGTCTCTTAAATCCATATATGTGTCATTTCCTCAGTATGAGAGGATGGGGGCTTCTAAAAACAATTATAATATTCAGTAAGAATAACAGGGGAGATTTGTTGCAAGGAAACAGAATCCATTCTCATGTGCCCTTCTGAGACATTATCTCTTTGTGAGAATATTCGCCTTCCTATTCACCCCTTACTTGTATAGGAATCTAACATTTAACGAGCCACATCTGAGATCCTATATACCTTTCTTACATTTCTCAATTTACAACTTTCTTATCCAACTGTGCTGTGACAATTAATGTCCAGTTCAGGATAACCGCGCGACAGATGGCAATCTCCCAATCCTTTGGTATGGTCTTGTTGCAACACACTGCCTGTAGGACCCTTAAGAGTAATAGGTCGCCTGGTGCTCCCATGTACTTAACCATTTATGGTGTTATACCGTCATGGCCTGCTGCTTTGCTCATCTCCATTTTCTCCAGTGCTGCCTTCAGTTCTTCCATCTTTATGTCATCTTCATCATCATTGGTTTTCTCTTCTGTGCTAGTGGTTATCATTTCTGATGCTTGACCTTGCTCACCATCCAAGAGTTCTGAGAAATATTCTTTCCATTTTTCCATTACTTTCTTTGGGGCAGTAAGCAGTTTTCCTTGCTTGTTTTTTTTTATAAATTTGAGAGGGCATTGTTTTTTCTTCCTCATGTTCTTTAGGGTCTTATAGAACAATTTCTGGTTTTCTTGCACATCTTTTCTCCAAATTCTTCCCAGGACTTCTGTTTTGCTGCTAGCACCTTGTTCTTTGCTTCTGTTCTGAGTGTCACATATTCTCTATAATTCTCCATTTGTCCTGTTGTGTTTTAGCTCCTAAGTATTGTTTCCATGCTATTTTCTTCTCTTATTGTCTCTTTGATTTCCTCTGTCCACCAAGATGTCCTCTTTCTCTTGTTCCCAAGTCGGACTTCACTACATGCTTCTGCAGTAGCTGTCTTTATGATGTCCTTGAATTTAAGCCAGAGGGTTTCCAAGTCATCAGGTTGTTCTTCTGTGTTGCTCACCGCTGCAGCAATAAGCCCCTGATATCTGGTCTTAATTTCTGGCTCTCTCAGCTTGTAGGTCTTAATGCTCATTTCTCCAGTTCCTTCACTTAGTTTCTTGCATGATGTGGGCAGTTCCTAGGCTGAGCAACTCTTTCAGTTGTTCTTTTGATTGTAAGCTGGCTGTGGTCACTTTCAATCTCTGGCCCCCTCAAGATTCTAGCATTCCGGACACATTTGAATGAGCTCCTCCTAACAATGGCATAGTCGATCACTGACTTCTCATTTTTTGTTGGATCACATCTAGTGTATGCATGTAAGTGCTTATGGAGGAACTTGATCTGTATCAAAAACACTGCAGAATCTAATGAGTCGCTTTCCATTTTCATTGAGAGTATCTTCTCCTATCTTCCGATAATTCCACCCCATCTAACATGGTCATTTCCAACTCTGGCATTGAAATCTCCAAGCATGATAATTTCATCTAAGCAGTCATCCACTGTCCTTTGAAGCAGCTCGAAGAATTCTTCCTTGACCTCTGCTCTCTCATCCTCATTTGGCCCATACACTAAGACCAGGTTGACTATGGTTTCTCCTTCTTTTAGTTTTACAACCATAATGCGCTCCGAGACAAAGTTCCATCCCTTGATACTATCTTTTTGGTTTTTGGCCACAATGCAACCCATGCCCCCTTTAGCTCTTTCAGATGTGGGTACACCACTGTAGAGCAGTGTGTTGCCATCGAGATCCATAACTCCTTGTCCTTTTTTCTTCATTTTCATTATAGCCAGGATTTCTAGTTTTGCTTTCCTCATCTCTTCCATCAGCTCCTCTTCTTTCCCATTTATACATCTTGTCTTCCAAGTTCCATAAGTAGTAGTCCGTTCCAGTTCGTCACATTTAGAATCAGTCCGGTTTTCTCTCTTGTAGTTCTCGAAATCAAAAGTTTAAAGCAAACAGGTGATTGGCCTGTTGTGCCTTTGCATGGTGGAGTGACTGCCTCCTTACGGCCTCCATGCAGCAGCCCCCCTCCTTTTTCAGCCAGGCTTGGGACCGGCCTAGGTGGAGTTATACCTAGTATAGATCACCATAAAATCTGAAAAAGATCACTAAAACTGTCCAAAATCAACTCTTTATGGGTGCAGCATATTGCAATATGGATCTTTCTTCTCTGAGCATTACCAGTATAACATACATCCTTAAAAGACACAATATTATTAAAGCTTCCAAACAATGTTACAAATAGTGTACATACCTTAACATCTGTTTCCTGCTTTATTTCTGCAAACAGACTTGTGACATTAGCTTCCACATTTCTTCCAGCCTGAAAGCAATTTTTTTTCAAATTGCATTATATGATAATGAATTTCTGGAATAATTTTGACCAAACAAGTCCATTTTTAAAAAGATCACAGTGGATCACTGGTGCTGATATAGATGATTGTATAATTATAAATAGTTGGTCAGTGTCACGAAGTGGTTTTAAGGCTAAGGGTTGTCTACGTATAGTGACAAGACACTAGTGAGAAGAAAGACTGAAAAGATAGATTTAGATGAAAAAGGTTAGTGAAATGTGAACAGTTGAAACTATTGGCTCCGAGGTTGAGAACCAAAGTTGACTTCCTTGCCACTCTGGACGTCTTAATGGCTATAATTTCAACCACCTCTAACTACCCTAAGGGGATAAGGTTCACTTAAGATTCACATACACCACGATACAGACAACAGATAGCTACTGTACATAAATAAAGTGACTGATCCAAACTATAATGTACAAGTTTTATTATACACACAAACAAATAATCAAATACATGTCAAAAGAATAAAAGTGCAGTGTAAGCACCCCTGAAAAACAATAAAGCTCAGTAAAAAAGATGTATCAACACTCAAACCCTTTCCATCTGTATGGGAAAAGAAGTTAAGATTACACACAAACAACACTGCACTTGGTGGGGTCTCAGATGTCGAGCCCCCACTCCTTCTAGCTATTCTAAATTCTAATTCTAAGTTCACTGTCAGCTGGAACTCCTATGAACTGTCTACACAAATCTCTGCAAAAGTTATTGTACTACACAGCCTAATCTGGAACTCCTGAACACTGCTTCACAACTAACTTCTAAAACACTTCAGCAGCTGTCCTTTGCTATAATCTTCAACAAAACCCTTCTCAGTTCTGTTCTAACATCTATAGCAACTGTAGAGAGGATTTTAACCCTGTTGCTCTCCACAAATTCTGAGATTGACGACTAAGGTATAAAAGAACCCCCTGGATTCTGAACTGGAACCAGTAGCTGGCTGCTACTACGAATCTGGATTCACCTGCCCGCTTACCCCTGTCTGGGCTGTGGGCCTTCGGCTTTATTATGGCCGGGATGAAGCGAAATAATTACGACAACGCTGGCAGCCTGCCAATTTGCGTGTGTAACAAGATGAGCATCAGAGCTCCGGATTTATCCACCAAATCCTATTCCACTGGAGAAATGTCTTCCCCTGCCTTGGAAAAACGTAACTTTCCTTCTTCTTCCGCCTCTGGCAAATCACTGCAAACTTTGCGTTTCTGCGAATGCCACAACTTTGCCGTGGGGAAATTTGTTAGTGCCAAATTTCGCTCTCTCCCACTGAGAGCCGGTACCTGCTGTTGACAAAATAGAAAGAGCACAGCTGAACAACACACATCAAATAATATACTCCATTTACAACAAATAACTCCCTTACTTTAATATTTAACACAAAATTCTTTAACACTTAACTCCCATAGTACAATACCTCCCCCTTTGATCAATACAGCTCCCCTGCTCTATTCCTGCTATGCACCACCATACATATATAATCATGCCCTAAAAGACAGCTCTCCCCTACTCACTCCTTCTCTTCTCTCTACCCGATTCCAAAATAAACATCGGCAGACCCTGATCGTCTTTGTTCTGCATGACTAACTCTGAGCCATAACAATATTTCACTGGGCTCTACCAGTGCAAAATACTTTGGCCCACTATTAAGCTGACCCTAAATGCAGCACTAATCAACACACATAAAATATGCCTCATCTAGAAATCATTAAATTCCAGTACAGTAATATAATCACATTCGAAATATAATACAATTTAATTTCCTGTAAAAACAGCTATGCTATGGACCCCCGAGAGAAAGCGAAAGAGAGGCCGACCAAAAACAATTTGGCGGAGAACTGTGGAAGCCGAGATGCAAAGAATAAACCAGAGTTGGGGCACTGTATGAAGGATGGCCGCCGACCGAGCAAAGTGGAATCAATTTGTTGCTGCCCTACAAGACGCCACCAGGCGTGATGGCCGCTGACTGCTTTGACGGTTGGCGGCTATGGATCAAAGAAGAAGAAGAATTTCCTGTAAAATTACTTCTCATGTCTTCTGAATACACAGAACAACACCGCACAAACAACAACATCTAACCAGTTACGCTATCATCTGCATGCTGCCCGAAAGTTATACATAAACCCAGGTTATCAATTACCCTGTAGTTACAACCACATGCTCCCGCATTTTTACAACCACGTGCTACACTCCTCCTCATCCCTCTGAACATCGTCTTGAATTAATATTCAGTAACTAACGCACCCACGTGCTTACAAATTCCACCTCTTCACTCCCGTCCACATATAGATGTGTAACTATATAAATAACTAGCAGCATTAAACTCTCAATAAAATCACAAAGTACACACGCTCCCGGGTATTCTGTAACTTAACATAAATTACAGATGCGGGTTTCTCTACAGACCTACTTTAAAATAATACAAAGCATGCCCGTAACATCTCAACTCTTAAACCATCCTAGATACCGCTATTCCTTCAATAAGGAATTTACTTCTTCTTTGATCCTTAGCCACCGACCGTCAAAGCAGTCATTGGCCATCACGCCTAGTGGCGTCTTGTAGGGCAACAACAAACTGATTCCACTTTGCTCGGTCGGCGGCCATCCTTCGTACAGTGCCCCAACTCTGGTTCATTCTTTGCATCTCAGCCTCCACAGTCCTCTGCCAGGTTGTTTTTGGTCGGCCTCTCTTTCATTTTCCTTCAGGGGTCCAAAGCATAGCTGTTCTTGTGATGGCATCGGGGTCTCTTCTGAGGACATGGCCAACCCAGCTCCAGCGTCTGCCAGCTAAAGAAATTTACATGAACCTCTTAAGTTTCTCAAGTCTATCACTAAGATAGTATTGATGGCTCTGGCGTTAAGAATTAATTTAAAATTAACTTCCCAAGAAACTTACTGATTCGGTCTAGCACTCAATTAAAATCAAGAAAGTACCACGCTAAAACTATTTGCTTACCAAACTCGAATTTTCCCACTTAAAGGCAATCGGCTTGACTCTGGTACGCGGCTGGCAATTATTCATTTGAGAGACCGTCCTTTTTTTTTTTTTTTTATTAAAATGTTTGCTACTTTTCTTTGTAGCACGCCCCTTTCAACCATCTACCATGTACATGGAGCTGTTGGTTATATCAGGACATGTTTCCTTTATTGTAATATGTTTTTGTTTGTATTTATTTTATACTATATTATCTCTAGTAGGTATTTTCCTTGTGTAGTTATAGCCTAGTTCAAAATGGCTTTTTAATCCAAAATATGATATTTTCTAAGCTGGTATGTTTTTAATTTTCACTGGACGGTTTATTTGATTAATCTGTATGTATCTGGGGGTAGTCTTTCACCAGTGTGGACTACTGGCTTGGATCCTTATTTATTTTTTATATGTTAGCTTTAGTTTTTGTAATATAGTGTTTTATTAACTTTTGCACTTCTGAAGGTGTCTTTGTGCCTATGAGATTTTCTACACTCATTTCTACCTTGTGGTTACTACAGTATGTCTTAATGCTTTGCCTCTGCTGGTCATATTTTTTGCAGTCCACCAGAAAGTGTCTAACTGTGTTTGGTTCTTGACACTCTTCACATGTGGGTTCCTCAATCATGAAATATCCCATTCCGAGCTTGAGCCTCAGCAATTTTTTATTAATTGGTATTTTTAGTTCATCTTGTATCTGACATTTTTTGCTTGGTTTTTTTAGGATTTTATATGAGTGCCTTGCTTTTTTTACTTTGGTCCCATGCTGTTATCCACTCTTTAGTTATTGCTTGAGCAATTAAGCTCTTAATTTCAAACTTCCCTAAGCCTACTTCAATTTTGTTACGGCTCATTCTTCCTCCTTTGGCTTCTTTGTCTGAAAGCTCATTTCCTGCTATCCCCACATGTGATGGTATCCATGTTAGTGTTGCACAGCATCCTATGGTGGGCAGATATGTATTAACCTGTAGTATTTCCTCTATAATATCTGGCCTGCTACATTCACTTCTGTTTCTGATAGCTAGTACTGATGAAAGGGAATCTGTGAGAATGGTTACTTTATTTGGTGGAATTTCTGCAGCTATTTCTAGAGCCTTTAGGATTGCCACTAATTCTGCTGTAAAGATGGATGTATTACCTGTTACTTTGTATCTTTTATAAATTTTTAATTTTGGTATTGCTATTCCTGCTTCTAATTGTCCTTCTTCATCTTTTGACCCATCTGTATATATAGTTACGCTATTATTCACATACCGTTGTATGTACTCTAGTGCTTTACTTTTTGCTGAGATTATGTCGTTAGATTTGGAGGGTTTGGGATGTCAGGTATTGGTAGTACCTCTGGTTAAGGAGCTGTCATCCCCTTTTCAGGGCAGCTCGGCCACCTTTGGTCCAAACCTGGCATTCAGCTCTCACCTGTGGCTCCTCGTAGCTGTCAGCATGCGACAGCGGCCACCCCTCGGGAAACGGCTTTGACAGGCCGGCTAAACTAGGTGAGGGTAGCCGACTGGTTATAAACCTTTGGTGAGTTAGGGTCTGCCTACCCATGCATGCGAAGACTGGATTCGGTAGACTGCGCGGAAGAAACCACCTGTTGGTTCAACGGGCATGACGGCAATTACCAGCAACGTGCTGTGGAGCGTAAGGAGCATGGCGAGGCACGTAGAAAGCCATGGTCATCCACTGCACCTGACTTCATCTCCAGTCGTCTTGACTTGTCTTGCCACTGGATTAAGATGGACCCAGGCAAGAGAGTGAGGTCGACGAATTGCGCAACTCTTCCTCACTTTAAACCAAATCACTGCGCAAGTCACTCTTTCATCCACTCATCCACTCATCCATCCACTCACAAGTCCTGTGGCGATGGGCGAGCTGCAAAGCGGCAGGCGTGGGTGCGCTGGCAGTCGTAGTCGCAGACCTACACACAGGCGGCTCAGGCCATATGGTCGTCTTCCACTGATCGGAGCAGCAGTGGGATTCGGCAGCCCCCTGAGTGACTGAGCAGCCCTCTTTAGGATAGCACTGCTCACCTCCATGGCATGAGGAAGGGGCTAGAAAAGGTGCCCTAAACATTGCCTGCTCCACCATTACCTAACCAGCTTACCGCGGTTGGTGGGTACCCTACTTCAGCGGGCGACACATAAGAAAAAGAAAGGACAGATTTTTCCCCCTCATTCTAGGCGCATGGAATGTGCGCACTCTACTCGACAAAGACTTTAACACAAACAGACCCGAGAGGCGAACTGCCCTGATTGGGAGAGAACTGGCCAGATACAACATTGACATAGCAGCACTGAGTGAAACTCGACTTGCAGGCGAGGGCCAACTTTGCGAAAAGGGTGCAGGTTATACATTCTATTGGAGCGGAAGAGGAACTGAAGAAAGACCAGAAGCAGGGGTTGGATTTGCAATCAAAACAGCAATTATTGGCAAGCTAGCGGAGCCCCCAAAGGGAATAAATGACCGACTCATGACAGTCAAGATCCCGCTGCTTTATGGAAGGAAACATGCCACCATCATTAGCGCGTATGCACCAACTATGACAAACCAGGATGACGTCAAGGATAAGTTTTACGAAGAACTACATGCAGTCATTGCATCAGTTCCCAAAGCAGATAAGCTTATTATTCTTGGTGACTTTAATGCAAGAGTAGGCTCAGATAACATCTCCTGGAATGGCACTATCGGAAAGTACGGCGTGGGTCGCTGTAACAGCAATGGACTTCTTCTCCTCCAGACTTGCGCAGAACATAACCTCCTTGTCACCAACACCATTTTTCGACTTCCTATTCGCAACAGGACCTCCTGGATGCACCCTCGCTCGAAGCATTGGCACCTAATTGACTATGTAATTGTTAGGAAGAAGGACAGGCAAGATGTCCGGGTGACCAAGTCCATGTGTGGTGCCGAATGCTGGACTGATCATCGCCTCATTGTGTCTAAACTTAAAATTCGTATCCAACCTGCCAGGCGCCCTCAGGGAAAGAAAACTAAAAAAAGGCTGGATATTACCAAACTAAAGAAGACAAAAATTAAACAGTCATTCACTGACACCCTAGAAGACCGTCTCAAATCTATCTCGTTAGACGGCCAAAGTGCGGAAACAAATTGGACAGCCCTAAGCGAGCAGATCTACAACACTGCTACAGAGGTCCTGGGTCCCGCCATCAAGAAACAAAATGACTGGTTTGATGAGAACTCAGATGATATAAAGAAGATGTTGACTGAGAAACACCATCTCCATAAAGCATATTTAAATGATCCAAAATCTACATCCAAGAAAGACGCTTTCAACAACATGCGTAGAATCGTCCAACATAAACTACGCCAGATGCGGGATTCATGGCTGAGTAATAAAGCAGATGAGCTCCAAGGCTTTGCTGACAGCCATGACTTGAAAAATTTTTACCATGCACTCAAAGCGGTCTATGGTCCAACATCATCAGGATCATTTCCCCTCCTTAATGCAGATGGAAAAACATTAATTACAGACAAGGAAAAAATTCTCCAATGCTGGGTCGAACACTTTAATAATATTCTGAACCAGCCATCATCTATTAACGATGAAGCCATCAACCGACTGCCCCAAATTCCTATAAATGAAGCACTAGATGTTATACCGACTTTGGAGGAGACTCAAAAAGCGATTCGTCAACTTTCTAGTGGAAAGGCCCCCGGCTCCGATTCAATTCCTGTTGAGGTCTATAAAGATGGCGGTACAGTTCTGATAGAGAAACTTCACATGATCTTCCAGCAAATGTGGCAGAGTGAAACCATCCCACACAATCTCAAGGATGCGTCAATTATACATCTTTATAAACGTAAAGGTAATCGCCAAGACTGTAACAATCATCGAGGCATCTCACTACTATCAATCGCTGGGAAGATATTTGCCAGAATCCTTCTTAATCGCCTTACGGCTCATCTTGACAAAGGTCTTCTACCTGAAAGTCAGTGTGGATTCCGGAAAGAACGTGGAACCACCGATATGGTGTTCGCTGCAAGACAGCTTCAAGAAAAATGCCAAGAACAGCACTGTGACCTGTACACAGCTTTCATCGACTTGACAAAGGCGTTCGACACGGTCAGTAGAGAGGGTCTATGGAAGATCATGGCAAAATACGGCTGCCCAAAGAAATTTATCTCAGTAGTGCAGCAACTGCATGATGGAATGCAGGCTAGAGTTCAGGAAAACGGTGAGCTGTCGGAGCCTTTCCCCGTCTCAAATGGAGTTAAACAAGGGTGTGTACTTGCACCGACGCTTTTCAGTATCATGTTTTCTGCTATGCTGACTGATGCTTTCAGAGACGGGGACACAGGAATCGACATCAGATATCGTATTGATGGAAAACTGTTTAACCTTAGGAGGCTTCAAGCAAAAACCAAGGTCAAATCACACACCATCAGGGATCTTCTGTTTGCTGACGATTGTGCCCTCAGTGCTGGCTCAGAGGCTGATCTGCAGCGTAGTGTTGATAGATTCTCCGAAGCCTGCTCCAACTTTGGGCTTACCATCAACACGGGGAAAACAGAAATCATGTACCAACCAGCTCCTGGCACAATTTATACTGAGCCAGTCATCAAGGTAAATGGTGAGAAACTGAATGTTGTGAACAGGTTCACATACCTTGGTAGTACACTATCCCAGAACATCGTCATTGATGATGAGGTGAACACCAGGATCTCCAAAGCCAGCAGCACATTTGGCAGACTATACACCAACGTTTGGCATCGAAGCGGCATTAGTCTACAGACAAAGCTGAAGGTATACAGAGCTGCGGTGCTTCCAGTGCTGCTTTATGCATGTGAAACATGGACTGTATACAGGCGCCACGTAAAAAAGCTCAACCACTTCCATACAGTCTGTCTCAGGAAGATAATGAACATCAAATGGCAAGACAAGATCCCAGATACCGCCGTTCTTGACAGAGCTGGTATCCCTAGCATCGATACTATTCTGATGCAGTCACAGATTTGCTGGGCAGGTCATGTAGTCCGCATGCCAGACCATCGACTGCCAAAGATACTCTTTTATGGTGAGATGCAGAAGGGTAGACGCTCCCATGGTGGCCAGAAAAAGCGCTTCAAAGACACGCTTAAGGCTTCATTAAAAACCTTTGACATAAACCCAGACACACGGGAAGCTGCTGCGCAAGACCGAACTGCCTGGCGCACATCTCTTCGTAAAGGTGCAGTGGCATGCGAATCTTCCAGAAGAGCAGCAGCGGAACAGCGGAGACAAGCTAGAAAAGATCGTGAAATAAAACCTTCACATGAAGCAAACATTCCCTGCCCACACTGTCCGAGATCCTTCCAGGCCCGCATCGGGCTCATCAGTCACCTTCGTACTCATAGACTATCCTAACATCCTAATAATTGGATGAACAGAGTGGTCTTCATCACTTGTGATGGACGAACAACAACAAGATTTGCTTATGATCTTTGATAAATGGGAGTCAGTTTCTGGCACTTTTAATTCCCATGGTGGGATATTTGCTTTATACTGAGCACTACTGTTTATCATATTAAATAGGTTTGGGTGCTGATCCACTTCATCCATCATTTTCCACCCTGACGGGTATCTATTATGGTTTAATGGAATGTGGCCTATGTACTGGTTACCCCTATCAAAGGTTTTGTGTGCTGGGTGAGTTGGATCTTTTGCCACTCTTGCCCAGTAGCTGAATCTCAGTTCTTTTCTCCTTAGCTCCAGGGGTATAATGCCTAGCGCTACTTCTAATGCCTCTGCTGATGTTCCCTTTGAGGCACCTGCTATTATTGACAGTGCCTGGTTTTGGACTGTGTCTAGTTTTTTCTTATTGCTCGGGGTGGCTGATGCATAGACAACACTGGCATAGTCAAGTTTGCCCCTAATAAATGATTTATAGAAGGTTAACATTGTCTTATTGCAGGCTCCCCAACCACTTCCTTTCTTATATTTTAGCATGTTGATAAGTCCCCTACTGCTTTGCACTAACAGGTCTATGTGTTTGTTCCAGTTTAGTTGCTGGTCTAGCACCATACCAAGAAATCTAGTTGATTTTGCTGTGCATCCGTTTTGCTCATTAATGCTTATGTCAATTATATTATTTTTAATTACACGCCCTCTACTGAAGATCATTCCTATGGTTTTTTTAACGTTTAGATTAAATCCCCACTTGTGCATCCAGTCAGATACTTTATCGACTTGACAAAAGCCTTTGATAAGGTATGGAAAGAAGGACTCCTCCTCAAGATGCTCAACAGCAAAATTGAAGGGAGAATGTTCAACTGGATACGGGACTTTCTTCGATACCGCACAGCAAGAGTAAAACTTGATGGAAACTGAGCCATCGCGTCACTCTACAACAGGGTGTGCCACAAGGAGGAGTTATCTCCCCCACACTTTTTATCATATATATAAATGATATTGCAGAGAAACTGTCCGGGCATATCTCCAGGGCTCTTCATGCTGACGATTTTGCTGCCTGGTGTGCTGCTGAACATTTGCCTACTGCGAAGTTCTGGATGCAAGCAGCGCTAAATACCATCGGTAAATGGGCATCAGATTGGGGAGTACAGATAAACCTCTCCAAGACAGTAGCAACCTGCTTCTCTCTGTCAAATCGCCGAGAAACGATCAAACTGCAGCTAAATGGAAGTGAACTTCCAATCGAGGAAAACCCAACATACCTAGGAGTCAAGTTGGATAAGAGACTCACCTGGAAGCCGCACATAAAAGCAGTAGAACAGAGAGCAATAAGAAAGCTCTCTATTATGAAGAAACTGGCTGGCACAAGTTGGGGGGCAAATACCAACATACTTAAAAAAGTCTATACAGGCACAGTCAGACCTGTACTTGAATATGGCATGTCAGCCTGGGCCACAGCATCTAAAACAAACACAGAATGTCTAGGGAAAGTGCAAAATTCAGGCCTTAGACTAATCACTGGAGGGATGAAGACTTCTCCAATCCAGGCAATGGAGCGATACACCAACATCCGCTCTCTTGATGACAGACGTGAGGAAAAGGTATTCACTCACAGTGAGAAGCTTCTACGAATGCCAAGTCATCCAATGCATGCCAAACTCCATAGTGTGACAAAGAACAGGCTGAAAAGAACCAGCTTCCTAAACATCTCCAAACATCTGCATCGATGCCATGAAGACCTCCTCCCAAATCGATCTACTGAGATTGAAATGTTAATTGATTACGAGGAGCCAGACGACTGCCATGGAAATATATCTATCATCACAGAAGTCCCTGAAATAAAAAAGAAAGGCCACCTGACCCCTCAACAACTAAAAACTTTGGCTCAAGAAATGATTGAAGAAAAGTACAACTCGAAGGAGTGGACACATGTATACACAGATGGATCTGCTGAGGGGGCAGTAAAGAACGGTGGAGGAGGCATTTTTATAAGATTCCTAAATGGAAAGATCATCCGAAAGGCCTTCCCAACTGGAAAGATCTCCAATTTTAGGGCAGAAGCTATGGCACTACTGCAAGCCCTGAAGATCCTCACCAGACCTGAACAGCAGCCACAAGCTAAGATAGTAATCTTCACTGACTGCAGATCATTACTTGAATCAATACAAAACACCAGAAATGATAACATGATGAATGAGATCAGATCTGAGCTTAACATCATCCAAAGGTCATCAACCATTGCCCTTCAGTGGTTACCTGCCCATTGTGGAATCGCTGGTAATGAGAAAGCAGATGCTCTATCAAGAAGTGGCAGTAAAATGAAACAATACAGCCACCCATTGCCCTATCGGGAAGCAAAAACCATCATCCACAACAAGTACAAAAATCAGTGGAAGGAGGAAGGGGATATATACAGCAGAGATGACCCAATCCACCACCTAAACAGACACCAACAGACGACAATTTTCCGCCTGAGAACTGGTCACTGCAGATTACTTGGACATCTCTATCGCCTCAAGATATCCCACACGAATGAATGCCCATGTGGAACTGATATCCAGACTCCAGAACACATTCTCCAGAACTGTCCAACCCATGATAAATTGCGACGTGCGACCTGGCCAAAAGGTGATGAGCTCCAGCAGAAGCTATGGGGCTGCCGCGCCGACCTGGAAAAGACTGTGGACTTCGTCCTGGAGACAGGCCTGCAGATTTAGCATGACTACAAACCGAACGCAGAAGAAGAAGATACTTTATCTATTTGTTTTTGTACTGTTTTATAGAGGAATGGGAGGTTTCTTCCCATTCTCCATATCGCAGCGTCATCTGCAAACTGAGATAGGTTGTTTTTTAGGTCTTTAAACTCGTCGCCTAGGTCGTTGACCATAATCGTAAATATAGATGATGATATTATGGATCCCTGTGCGATTCCATTCTGTTGTTCATACACCTCAGATCTATCATTGTTTATTTGTACCATGAAGTATCTATCCTGCAGGAAGTTTTCTAAATAATTGTAAATTCTGCCTACTATACCTAGTTTCCTGATCTTATAAAGTGCACCCTCCCTCCAACACTCATCATATGCTCTTGCTACATCAAGGAATATTGCTACTGTCTTTTCATTCCTTTTGAAGCCTGTTTTAACATCATGTTCCAGCCTCAACAGTTGCTCTATTGCACTATGTTGGCTTCTAAAGCCTGCCTGGGTTGGACTGTACAAATTATGCTTTTCTAGATGAAATTTTAGTCTGCTGTTGACTATTGTTTCTAGAATTTTTCCTAGATGTGATGTTAACGATATTGGCCTGTATGAGCTGACATCATGTGTTTCCTTATCTGGCTATAGTATGGGGATGACTACTGCTGTCTTCCATGAACATGGTATTTTTCCTGTGTGCCAGATTTTGTTGTAGAGGAATGCAATCACCCTTAGAGTTGTATTTGGTACCTTTTTGAGGATTTCATAGCTCAGAATGTCTTTCTTAGAGGTGGTATTGGTTTTTCCTGCTAAAGCTCTTTCTATTTCATCTACTGTAATATCTGCATTTAAATAATTAGCATCCTGTGTGGTGTCCATATTTTCTTCTTTTAATTTTTCTAGCAGTGTTTTTCGCCTATTTATTTCTGTCTTATCTAGACTGTCTATTGAACTTACCTGATAGAAGTATTTAGCTAGTATGTTGGCTTTTTCTCTATCTGTTTCAGCTCTCTCTGGTATTTTAATTGTTGGGATTTTAAATTTCTTGTTGTTTCCTCCTTTAATTGCTTTTAGTTTTCTCCAAACTGTAGTTACTTGTGATCTATGGTTTAATGTTTGACAAAATGTTCTCCAACTCTTTTCTTTAGCTCTGAATATTAATTTATTTGTTTCATTTCTTATTTTTTTATAGTTTGTGTAATTCTCTTCAGTTTTGGTTTTTCTATACTTTATCAGGGCATTCTCCCTCAATTTCAGTTGTTCTGAACATCTGTCTGTCCACCATGGTACTGGATTTTTATCTTTGCTTCTTTTCCTATCTTTACCTTTTTGTGTTGGTTTTAAGTGATCAGGCATATTCCTGTTTGGTATATATTTTATTGCTATTTTTAAAATCTCATTTGTTAGTTTTTCTGCAAATATATCTATATTGTTAGATTCAATTTGTTCTATGCTTAGTTTACTTAACTCCAATTGGAAGGACTCCCAGTTTGCTTTTTTGAGGTTGAATGTAGGTTTAGAGCTTCTTGGACTAGTTCTATATTTGTCGTTTAGGTTTATTTCTATGGGTAAGTGGTCTGAGCTGGAGTCATTCAGTACTTCCCATTTAGCAAAGGCTAGGTTTGGTGTTATAATACTTATGTCTATTGCTGTATCTCCTCCACTGTTGCATGGGTTAACCCTTGTCACTGAGCCATCATTTAGTATCATTAGCTCAGCACTTTCAATGTAGTCCAAGAGTCTTTTTCCTGCTGGATCATTACTGTTGTTACCCCATGCCTCATGGTGTGCATTAAAGTCACCTACCAATAATGTTCTTTGGTCTATTTGTGTGTTTATAGAGGCAATGTCCTTATCGGTTATATTACCCTTGGGGCTATAAATGTTTATTATTTTTAAGTTATCTGGCTCACTGTCTACTGTTACACTTATTCCTTCAATATTTTCTGTGTTAAATTGTTCCCAATTTAATATTTTGTAGTCTTCATGTATTAAAAAGGCCACACCCCCTCCTCTACCCTCTGGTCTATTATTTCTAAGTGTTATATATCCTTGATAGTTCAGTTTTTGTTGGGGGCTTAGGAGGGTTTCTTGTATTGCAAATATGGGTTTTGATTCCTTATATTGCCCCACAAGAGACATCAGGTCCTTCCTGGCACCCATACAGTTCCACTGAACTACTTTTATAGCTCTATGGTCTCTAGTCTCCATCTTATATGGTTATATCATAGTTATGTTTTTATTTTTACATGTTTTTTGTTGTTGTTAGTTTCTCTATGTACTTTTTGTTTTGTTTTGCCCACTATCTCTCATGTTCTCTACAAACTCCTCATTCCAAGTAACCACTTTACTCCGCACTCTTTCTACTAGGTATGGAAGGAGTAGTTCAACTGTTTCCTTAATTTTTTCTTCCATACTTTCTTTGTTTTCCTGCTTGTTCAATTTTCCGGACTCTTGCCTTTTTTCTTCTGTTAAAAGTGTTCTTTCAATCTCTATTTTCCTTAGGATTTCTTCATTAGATTCTTTTATTTCTGTTATTGTTTTGAGGTCTCTTTCTATTGCCTGTTGTGCTATTTTAATTTCTTCTAATACCTGCCTGGCTTGGGCGAGGTTATGTTCTGTCTCTTCTGTGTTGTTTTCTTCTTCGCTGTTGCTTATGCGTGTTTTACTTTCATCTTCTTTCTGTATTTTCTCCTTTATGTTTTTTACTTCTGTGGTTATTTGTTTTATTTGTTTCTTGATGTTGTTTTCTTGGAAGTTTTGAAGGTGGCTGTTTGCTTTCTGTTTTTCTTTCACTTTCCAGATTGGTGTGTTTGTTTCTAGATCTTCTTTAAGTATGTATTTTGTCTCTTGGAAGACTGGGCACCCCTGGTACCTGGCACTGTGGTTACCCTGGCAGTTTGTACATCTTCTGTTTTTATTTTCTTGTTTGTAGTCTTTGTCCTCTAGCCATTGTGCAGTCTATGTGTTTGTGTGCTCCTGCACAGAAACTACATCTTGTTGCTCTTTTACAAGCATGCTGCATGTGACTAAAGCCTTGACAATTTGTGCATTGGATGATTGGTGGTATGAATGTTTCAGTCTTCTTGGTTCTCTTGCAGATTTTGATCTCTTTGGGTATTTCTGTACCCTGTACACTCAACACTACCACTGATGTATTCTTCTGCAGCTTAGTTTTAATTCGTTCTATCTTTTCTATCTTAGTTTCTGGGTTTTCTTTCACTATGTTTGTGTGGACCTCTTCTTCTGTTAAGTTTGTATCGATGCCCTTGATTACGACTTTTCTAATCTCTTTGATCAGCTCCATTTGTATATTTATTTTATGTGGGAGTTGCACTTCTTTAGATTTTTCTTTCAGTTCACTTATTAGGATCTTGGCTTTTTCTGTGCTGTTCCAGCAGAGTACTACACCATTGCTTGTTTTTTGTAATCTGTTAATAGATTTTTTGTCTATTATTTTTTCTAAGATAACCATGATTTTGTCATCGGGTAGGGCTCTCAGAGTGGCTTCTGTCCCTCCTAATTGAGTGATTTTAACTCTTTTTCTGTGGGTTTTTGTTTCCTTTAGGCTGTCCTCGGCACTTTCTTTGTGTTCTTTGGTTTCCTGAGTGCATTGGCCTGCATTTCCCTCTTTGTCCTTCCTAATGTGTTCTGCGGCTTTATTTCCTGTCGAAGGTGGTGTTCCATTGTTTGCAGCACCTTGCTTTGATGTCAGAATTTCTGTTTCTTTCTCATTGCTTTTTTTTGTTTGATTCCCTGTCTTTATTTACTTCAGAGTTCACTTTTATTTTTTCCTTGATGGTTTCAATTCTGCCCTTAATTTCTGTGTCCTTTAGACCAGGGCTTTTGTTCCTCTCATTTTCTGTCCGTTTTGATGTTCCTTCCTTAGTATATCTTTCTGTTGTTTTGCTCCAAGCTTTTCCCACCCCTGACTGCAATCTGGTTAGCATTATGTTGGACTTATTTGCTCTTATTGTGCTACAAATATTTTGTTGTATACGAGTTGTCTATACTCTATTTTATTTTTTAAATATTGACTAATTCCTCTATCTCTATTTTATACCTATCTTTGATGACTTACAATTAGTATTTATGCTCTATCTAGGCCTAATGCTAAATTAACAACAGACAAGTTAATATACATATTTTTTTAAATATAAATTTTAAATTATGTTTAGATATCAATAGTTAAAAGCTGAGTAGTCCTACTACTAAGCTAGTAATTTTTAATTAAATTTAATTTTGTTCACGCGCGGCTCTGCGATGAAAGATGCCTGTATTAATTACACAAAGAAAAGCAAGATGGCTACTGGACTTTACAAATGAAGGCCCCACATGGTTGGCCTACCTGTGCTTATTCTATTTCACTAATATTGTTATTTATACAAATACCCCTATCAATTATTAACTAACGTTAAAAGCAATTAACCAATACTAGAGGTGATTAATAATATTTAGTTTAAATATGTTAGAGAAGAGAAAAAACTTATCTGAAATTCGTCTTCTGTAGCGTACTGAAAACTTTCGTCTTAGGAGGCCGCTTAATTGAGACGCGCTACTTTATGAAGATGGAGAGGAGAGACCAGGCTATGAATTACAAGCCTATATATAATCATAGATCAGCACGCTGACCTCTTGATGTCATTTGCGAGACTTTGTTCTAGGCCCCAATGAACGCCCCGCCTTTGAATAAAGTTTGATCTCGGCCAATCAAAATTGTAAACACGCTGACTCATCCTGTTACGGCTAACTAGTATTACGTACGTGGGCAGAGGTCATTAACCCCTATCCCCCATTTAGACAAAGGAACGGGCAATAGGGTTTAGCCCTCTACTGCTTAATGAAGCAAAAATGGCCAAAAATAATTTAACTCCCGAAAATACGTCTATGTGCACGCAATAGCTTTAAAAAAAAAGAACCTGGTGCAAATCTGATCTAGGCTCTACAGTCATTCTTCTAGAATACAACTGCAACAATTCCCTACACACCAACTCTAAACTCCACCTACTAGTCGTAGAGAAGAAACTAAAAGCAGATGAGATAAAACTCCAACGTGATCTCACTCTGAAAAACGTACATAATAGAACGAGAAGAAACATAGGGTGAATTACCTGTAATCCCTCCTAGAAATAGTGAACAAATTGCAAGGAGGAAAAGACATGGGCCATTTGAAAGACAGAATCTCAGTACTTCATCACAGTCAGTGACTGTGTCAAAGATCATACTAAATTCACTTTTGACTCAAATAAATTGAAGATCAATTTTGTTTTTTTTTTAACCCTGATTATTTCTTATACAGGTGTGTAACCCATAATCTGAACATCCGCAAACCAAGACAGGCCAAAAACTGAAAAGTTTTTTGGCTGACTTTTGGGCTACTTTAAGTTTCCAAAAAAAAAAAAAAAATTATTATTATATGTAACGGGTATGCAGGGAACCGAACACACGCAATGTTCGGTTTATCACATTTCGTCCTCTTAAAGCACAAGCACAGTATAAGCTGATGCATGTGCTATAATGTGATATAAATTTTAAAACACAACTATTTAGTTGTGTCTAGGTACCACTTTCAGCCATGTGTGAATATTTCTGAGCTTATTTTGTCATTTTGAGTGTGGATATTTTTTGTGAGCTAATTTCGTGACTTAAACTTCGCCAGTTTAATTTAATTGTGAAAATGTTGAAAAGAGCTGCAGATACACCTGTGGGTAACAGTAGGAATAAGAAAAGAAAGCATTTGTCATTATGGATAGCACAGATAGTAGAGTTATTGCAGAAGCTTGATCGTGGTGTCTCTGAGCATTGCCTTACTGAAGAATATGGAGTAGGAACTACCACAGCATATGACATAAAGAAACGTAGACAAGCTGCTGAAGTTTTACATGGACAGTGATGACCATATACTAAAGTCAGACCAGAAAACTTTGCACAGAGGAAAACATGAAGATGTTTTGGCAGTTTATGGAATTAAAGAAAAACTGCTTAGACAGAAACCATTGTTAATGAGATAGATGACACTGGGTAAAATCTACAGTAAGGCCATCTGTCGTATTGCCTATTCAGAAGCTGAAAATCCTGTTCTGGTCCATCAACAGATATTTGACACCAACCTGATGATGGTGATTACAGCATTGAATGTACATGTGCAGGTATTTAACACAAAGTTTATGTTAGAAGTTTAAAAAATATAATTTACTGATCAATAAATTGTACTACATAATTTAAAAAGGGTGATTTTTGGGCTACTTGGGTGATTTTTGGGCAACTTTGGGCTACTTCTGGTGATATTTTGGGCATATTCCACAAACCAAAACATGGCCCTCCCTGAGCATTTCGGATTATGGGTGTTGAGAACTTTTTCGGGGTGTGGAGAGTCTTGGAAATTTTGTTTATTTTGATATAGAAGTTTTTGCACCTCAAAACATCCTCTCAACTATGAATACATGTTCACATACCATTGTTATTGATGATTTGTTGATGTTTTAATACAGATGAGAAGGGCTTATAGTAGTGTTCATAAAAAGTCACGACATTGTGGCTCATGAATCCATGGGTTAAAAACTGTTCACAACGATCATGTATTTTTTTTGACGACGGTAATACAAAGAGACAGTCAGTGTGATTTTTGCTTTTGAGCAAGCTAGAGGCATTCAGCCCTCTGGAGGTATGTGTGTGGCCCATGCCATTCTATTCATGTATGTGGAATAATTATTGATTTTGTATATCTCAACGTTAGAATTCTATTGCAGTTTGATAAGTACATGTAAGCTCAAGGTAGGAGCTGTGTAATTCAACCAGTGATGGATGATTGCAGAATGTTTGTTCTTAATAGAACAGTTTATTATAAATGAAGAACATTATCTTCATAGAAACCATGGGTTCTTATTGTATGGGACATGTCTGGTCTTCTTCTTTGATCCTTAACCACCGACCGTCAAAGCAGTCAGTGGCCATCACGCCTAGTGGCGTCTTGTAGGGCAAGAACAAATTGATTCCACTTTGCTCGGTCGGTGGCCATCCTTCGTACAGTGCCCCAACTCTGGTTCATTCTTTGCATCTCAGCCTCCACAGTCTTCCGCCAGGTTGTTTTTGGTCGGCCTCTCTTTCGTTTTCCTTCAGGGGTCCAAAGCATAGCTGTTCTTGTGATGGCATCGGGGTCTCTTCTGAGGACATGGCCAACCCAGCTCCAGTGTCTGCCAGCTATGATGGTGTGCATGTCCTCTTGCTTACTCCGAGTAAAAAGATCTTGGTTGGTGATGGTATTCAGCCAAAAGATTTGGTGAATTTTTCTTAGGCATGTTGTGTGAAAAGAGAACAATTTCTACATTTCCTATTTACTACGAGAGTGTATTCACCCGTGAACAGAGGCCCAGGTAGCCAAGCCGTTATTTACAAGTAGATGACAGTCTTTCATGTGCTATCCACACAAAATTCATTTACATATTTTCCTAGAAATCACCAGTAGGATTTCTGAAGTGCCAAATGTTTATATTGGCTAACATTGACGTATATCTTGTAAACTGTTTTGGAATGTGTCGTATGATGAAGTATCATGTGTTATGTGAATAAATTGTAAAAGTTGTCTATGCCACGCATCCGAGAACATTTTATCTAAGTGGTGCTCCAGATGTGTTGTGCAGTCTGTAATATTGTATACATTGTCTAGTTTCACAGAAAGCCTCCTAACACACAATCAAGTCAAGAGAAGCATTCACCAAACAACAAGAAGCACCATAGACCACTCACTAACACAACACAGGAAGATTCACACCACCTTCTCAACATTAAAGTTTAGTAAAGAACCCCGCTGTTATGATTAAAATTCATAACGATTGTGTTGGTATAATGGTTAGCTTGACAAGGCTCCTTGTTTGTTTACTTTATACAGAGTCATTTATTAATACAGGAAGTGACGTCATGCCAATATGGTTGTTTGGCAGACGTGAAAATGAAAATACAGAAGTGAGGAGATTGTCTGCAAGCTTTCTACCATTGTGTGTCATGGCGAGTGGACGCATGTGTTTGAGCTCCTAAATTTAAGTGTCTATTACTGAGTTATTTCATTACTCAAGATCTTCTGTCAGGTGTATCTAGTTATCTACATTTACAAGGAGTATAGCTACTCAATGTTGAGTGTGAATATATATTAAAAATGTTAAAAATGAAAAGGACAGCTGTAATTTTTGACGGAGTTTCAAACATCAATTTATTTGTCGTAATTTTTTTCACCCTGGTCAAAGTTGGGGAACTATGTCTTAACTTTGCTGTGTCAGGTTGATTAGGGGTTATCTCCCTTTTTTGTTCATTTATTGGGTTTGACCTTTAGGGTCAAAGGTAAACAGTTCTGGGCTATGTGTCATGCGCAGTTGTTGCGCGCTAAATTAGACTTCCGTCAGGTACAGATGCGTACTGGCTTCTGTGGGACGTGAATGTCCGTTGTATTTTGGGGAAGGAAAATCTTCAAAGTGACTGCGTTGTCAGTTTTCCCCAGTGATTTTCTGTACATCAGGAATGATGACAGTGTTGTTTACTGTGTTCTGAGGATTCTGTTCAAGGTAACACCGACTTTATCATTATTACGCATTCGGTTGCAGAATTTGTTAAAGGCTTACCTAGCTGTGAGAACAGCTCACAGTTCCTGTAATGCAGAACCTATATTTTGTGCTCGAGGTAGCTATTTAAGACTATTCGTCTTCATATGATCAGAAGTCCAGTGACGAAGTTATATATTGTGGAAACCACAGGTTGGCGGTATATTTATACAAACATTATAGCAGGGTTTATGCAACCTGCTTATGAAGAATACACAGCTGACGTCATATTGAGGCTCTGTGTTATGGCCACTATTCCACCGCATGAAAAGATGTAACTGGCGTGTTATGCCAAGTTGAACGACGGCCCTGGTAATAGGATTACATGTGTTAAGGGCTTGTCTTTTGTATGACGGAGTTATTAAGGTATCTGACGCGTTCAGTTAGCCATACCAAAGCGGCATTATGAACTGTATGTTAAAGGACATACCACTATTGACCATGCCCACATATTGAATGTTTACCAGCCTTAGAATGCCTGATATGTACCAAGCGATTTCAATTAACATGATGTACATGATCCTGTTTACATTGACTGTTCCTGTGTGATTCTGTTAGTCCTGTGAATAAATGTATGAACTGTCACCAGTAGTTTCAACCATCATTGGCTTCAGTACGAGTGTGACTGGGTGTATTGTGTAACTATATATGAGCCTAAACGCATTTGTGACTACACACCCATGTCTCTCATCATCATCATCATCGTACAAGAACCATGTATGCTGTCAGCGTGAGTGACCTAGATCTTCACCACACCATTACACTGTTCAGGTGACATTTGCATCACGCATAAAAAAAACCAACTAACAACAGCGTTCCAGACATGAACAGACTGCCTAAAGTTATATCAATGACTGCTTATTATATGCCATTGTATATTGGCCTAACTGTATGGAATTTGGAGCAGTGTCACAGTCTTAATAAAAATGTATACCGTTCACTTCATCCATTGTGGCTCAAATATTTCTTATTGATGTTGGCTTGTTTCGGTGTCTGATACATCTGATACGTCTACTACCCTAGAAGTGATCTTGGCCACAGGAACTATCCTGTCACTAAATATTAACATTCACAATATAAAAGACACGTAACACCCGCGACATTAGGAGATACTCTATCCCACTTATTCATTGTCCTCAACACTGGGTTACCAACCTGTATTGTTAAATGTGTTACTCAGCCTTTTATGTACTCTACATTTTAGTTTTGTAAAAATAAACCTGTTTTTAATGAGTGAGGGTGGTAAACCATAAGTCAGAAGAGTTCAGGACCACCACTGGTGTAAGACAAGGTGATATCCTGTCACCTCACCTTTTCAAACTCCTCATGGACAATGTCACCAAAACATGTAAGGAAAGGACCAACAAGTATTCAGCAGGGTACTGGAAGACAAGACGGGTCTGTATTTCAGAGCTAGCAATACAATGTTACCCTGATTGCTAAATCAGAGGCTTATCTTCAATCCAACCTGCAAGTCTGGATGGAAGAGCTGGAATGAGATGAATGGTCATCAGCAGCTCCGAAACAAAAACCATGGTGACATCTCAAGAGGAAAAAGGCATCAGATTAAGCTAGCAGAACAGATCCTGGAGCAGGTCAACCAGTTTAATTACCTCAAAGCTGTTATAGACTGGAAAAGAGGCATCAAAGAAGAGTTAGCTACCTGAAGAACAGCAGCTGGGAGACTTTTTCAGGCCATAAACCAAGGATTTTTCAGCAAAAGTTAGCAAGTAAGAAAAAGATGGCTGTATAATGCCCCACCTATATTCCAGTCTTGACATATGGATGCAAGTCATGGGCAATTACTACAACCCACAAAAAGCCAGATTCCATTCTTAGAAATGAGGTATCTGAGGGAGATGGTAAAGTGACAAGAAGAGATATGGTCTGCAACCAGAGGATATGGCAAGGCTTCAAAACCCTGCCACTGCAGACTCAAGTAGAACAGTCTCATCTGTGATTATCTGGCCATGTCTGCAGAATGGAAGAAGATTGGCTACTATGACAAGTATGGGAAACTAAAAGCCAGGGATGACTGAGTCCACAGGGAAAACAACATTAAACAATCTCGGAATGACTGAGGACTGGATTGGAACCAGGCCAGAAAGAAGACAGCCGATAGGATAGTACGGCGCTCCCTCTTCCAAACCTGTACACCTCACGGCAGAAGAGGGATGACTAAGTAAGTAAGTAATGAGTGAGTCACAAAAATTGGTTGTTGCTCTTCACCCTGTTAGTTAATATAAAATGTACCTATGGTGCCACAAAGGTCAAGGACCCTTGATATAGAGATTTGCTTTTTTTTTGTCAATAAACAATTTGTCACTTTCCATTTCTGCCCCCCCCCCCCCCCCCCCTCATTTCCAATATTTCTGTGACCCACAGTTCCTATCTCTCCCTTGGGTCTACATCTGTTTAATACCTTTCACACTAGCAGTTAACAAACACTAATCTTAAAATAACTTCTCAAATTAAAAAAAAAGAACATGAGAATAAAAATGACAGAACACACTTGACTCACTCTCACTGCCCAGAGATATGAGTAAATCACAGTTAGACAAGATTTTAACTCTTAGACAGGAGCAATGCTAACAGTGTTAGTTCGTTTATACACCTGTACTGCAGCAATGATGACAGAAAAGAATTTAAGTTATTAATAATAATGTAGAATTTTTTTCATTTTAATCTAGTTCAGGAGTTTGCAACTGGTCAATCATAATTTATCAGTAGATCACATGTGATGACTCGATAGATCTTTAGGTGTTGAAGGAAATAAAAATAACAGAAAGAAAAACAAAAAAGGAATGACAATTCTAGACCAACCCTATGGACTCTTAATCTCTCAAGCATGATCCGGTTAAATATTTTCCCTGACACTGATAGTAACATTCATCATGATCCAGTTAAAGATTTTCCATAACACTGATAGTAACATTCATCATCATCATGCTTCAGCTCTCCAAGAAGCATACACCTTCAACAAACGTATGTTGTCTTCCTTTCTTATGCCTTCAGCTCACATCCTACTATGTCTTCCTCATGTCTGTCTCCAGTTCTTTTCTCCATGTGTTCATTGGTCTCCCTCTACCTCTCTCTCCCTGGGAACTATGGAACAAGGACTGGCCTGGTATTGCTATCAACAGGTTTTCTCAGTGTGTGCTCTATACATCTCCAGTGTCTTCTTCGCATCTCTTGTGCCATTGGTACTTGTTTGGTTCTTGTCATCCATTCTGCAAGGTGATCTGGTCATACCACTTTAATCATTCGCAAGCATCCATTTATGAAAGTCTAGCTTATTTTGGTTGTTATCTTTGTTTTCTCCAGGTTTCAGAGTCACACTGTTTTGACTTGACATTGAACTGACGATTTTGATTTTTTTGCTGGGCTTAACTTTTTTGCTCTCCACATATTTCCCAATGCAATGAAAGCTCCTCTAGCTTTTTGTATTCTTATTTGATATCACTGTCAGTCCGTCCTACTTGGTCTACATTACTGCCAAGGTTTATGTATGATCTTGAAGGGGCATTTCTTCAAGTGCAATACTGTTATCATTTGCTGCATTTATTATCATTATCTTTCTTTTTTCCCTGTGTATTATCAAACCTACTTGCTGTAAACTCACACCAAGCACTTTCATTGTCTTGCATCTGATTATGGCTATGGGACAGGAGAGCCAGGCCATCTGAGAAATCTACATTATCAAGTTGTTGGATACCATTTCTGTTGACTAAAGTTGTTGGATACCATTTCTGTTGACTAAAGTTGTTGGTTGAGGTCAATGCTTTCAATTCTGTGTTTGTCTCTTCAGAGAGAAAGGGGAATTACATGGGGCATAAATATTTGACATACCTCATAGTCTGTTTCCTGCTTCATTTCTGTAATTAGACGTGTGACATTAGATTCCATATTTCTTTCAACCTGAAGGCAATGAAATATAGCAGAGGATAGGTATCATTTTAAGACAATGAAGACATACTACATATATTTACACCAATATCTAAGCAGCATTACCTCACAGCAACAATCACTGTCAAATGGTGGGGCCTATTGCAACTGCATTAGCAATAAACAAATATGCTTTTTTTTAAAATAAATTTTAAATAAAATAAATTATCATTTTCCATTACTTCATTCTCTCCTTTCCTTTTTCACTTTCAATATTTCTGTGACCCACAGTTACTATCTTCCCCTATCTCCACATCAGTTTAATGCATTTCACACTAGCAGTGAACATACCCTAATCCTCAAAGTTATCTCCAAACTTAAAAATAAAGGAGATCACAGGGGATGATTTGGCAGATTTGTCAATGATAGAAATAAAAAATAAAAAAGATAGCAAATTAAGGACTTACTTTTTCTAAAAGGCATTTAAAAGTGTTCGGATATTAAACAAACAAGGGAAAGTGGCACAAGTAGCAGCAGAAATGAGGGAATATAAAATGCAGGTTCTGGGAATGTGTGAAACAAAATGGAAGGGAGTAGACCAGAAGAAACTCATCACAGGTGAATTGGTGCTGTCCTCAGGACATGAAGACGAAAATTCACACCACAGTGAAGGGGTAGCTCTTATGTTATCTAAAGAAGCACAGAAACACTCACTGAATGGGAAGCTGTTGGACCCAGAATAATAACAGCTACTTTTAAAACAGCTAAAAAGAAAATACATGTAAATGTCATCCAATGTTATGCACCAACTAATGACAAAGAAGAGTCTGTCAAAAAAGCATTTTATACTAGACTACAGGAAATTATGGATAAAGTATAAAGGAGAGACATCACAATTTTGATGGGTGACATGAATGCAAAGATAGGTACAGTCAACAGCGGATTTGAAGAAGTCATGGGAAAACATGGGCTAGGAATAATGAATGAAAATGGGGAACTATTCTCAAACTTCTGTGCTTCAAATCAACTGGTTATAGGAGGAAGCATGTTGCAACATAAGAGAATACACAAGGCAACATGGATATCACCAGACCATAAAACAGAAAATCAGATTGATCATATATGCATAATCAAGAAGTTTAGATCGTCATTGCAGGATGTAAAGGTATATAGAGGAGCAGATGTGGCATCAGATCACCACCTTCTGATAGCCAAAGTAAAAATGAAACTCAAGAGATATGCAACAATGCAAAATTATAGACAACAATTTCATGTAGGACATCTAAGAAATCAAGAAACAAGAGACAAATTTGCGGTCACAGTATCCAACAAATTCCAAGTGCTCCAACAGCTGGAAGATGTAGAGAATACAGAAGACTATTGGCAGCAAGCCAAAACTGTATGGAATGAGACATGTGAAGAAATACTGGAGAAAAGGGAATGACAACAAAAGGTATGGATAAAAACAGAAACCATCAATAAGATAAAAGACAGAAAAAATAAGAAAGCAGATTTAAACACAAGCAAAACCAGAAGTTCCAAAGCCAAGGCTCAAGAAGTGTACACAGAAGCAAACAAAGAAGTAAAAAGAAGTATCAAAAGAGACAAGAGGAAGTATATTGAGGAGTTGGCAAGAGAGGCAGAAGATGCTGCAGCCAAAGGAAATATGAGAGAACTGTATAGCAGCACAAAGAAGCTAACAGGGAAATACAAGCAAACAAGTTGTCTCATAAAAGACAAGAATGGAAAACTGCTCAGCAATATACAAGAGCAAATGAAGAGGTGGACAGAATATTTTGAGGACCTTCTCAATAGACCAGCTCCACAAAACCCCCGCACATCCAGCCAGCAGAAGAAGAGCTACAAATTAACTGTGAAAGACCAACGAAGGAAGAAATAAAGAAAGCCATAAAGCTTCTAAGAGATGGAAAAGCGTCTGGACCTGATGGCATTCCAGCAGAGGCCATCAAAGCAGATATTGACACGGCTACAGAGATGTTATATAAATTACTTGGTAAAGTCTGGGAAAAGGAAGAGATACCAGCAGAATGGAAGGAAGGATATCTGGTTAAGTTGCCTAAGAAGGGAAATTTACAAGAGTGCACAAATTATAGAGGAATAATACTATCAGTGCCAGGAAAAGTATTAAACAGGATTATCCTTGAGAGATTAAAAGAGTCCATAGACAAGAAACTGAGAGATGAACAAGCAGGTTTTCGACAAAACAGATCATGTACAGACCAGATAGCCACTTTGAGAATAATAGTTGAACAAAGTCTGGAATGGAATTCACCCCTATACATTGGATTTGTGGACTATGAAAAGACATTTGACAGTGTAGCCAGAGAACCACTTTGGAAATTTATGAGGCATTATGGAGTTCCCCTGAAGATCATTGATTTAATAAAGAAAACATATGAAGACATGACATGCAGAGTTCTTCACGAAGGGCATCTTACGGAACCGTTTGGGATAAGAACAGGAGTGTGACAGGGATGCCTCTTGTCTCCATTTCTTTTCTTACTGGCAATAGACTGGGTTATGAGATCATCGACAACACACAACAGAAATGGAATCCAGTGGACTCTGACTAAGCAGTTGGATGATCTGGATTTTGCTGATGACTTGGCTCTTCTGTCCCATGACCATAATCAGATGCAGGACAAATTGAAAACACTCGATGAGAGGTCACAGCAGCTGGGTCTGAAAATACACAGGGGAAATACAAAAATAATGAGAATAAATGCAGGTTACGATAACAGGGTTGAACTTGAAAAAACACCAATACAAGATGTGGAATCGTACACATATCTTGGCAGTAATACAGACAAAGTTGGAGGGACAGACAGCGATATCAAAATGAGAATACAAAAGGCAAGAGGAGCTTTCATTGCATTGGGAAATATATGGAGATCAAGAGAAATCGGATCCAACACAAAAATGGGAATCTTCAACTCAAATGGGAAGTCAGTCCTATTGTATGGCTCTGAGACATGGAGAACAACAAAGACAACAACCAAAAAGCTACAGACTTTCATAAATGGGTGCTTGCATAGAATGGAAGGATTGGAATGGTATGACAGGGTTACCGGCATGGAACTGAGAACGAGAGCTAGACAAGTGCCAGTGGAACAAGAGATGAGAAGAAGACGATGGCGATGGATTGGACACACACTGAGGAAACCTGTTGATAGCATTGCAGGGCAGTCCTTGTTCTGGAACCCCCAGGGCAAGAGAGGCAGAGGTAGACAAAGAGGCACATGGAGAAGATGGCTGGAAACAGAGGTGAAAATGATGAAGAGAACGTGGAAGAACTTGAGATGATGGCACGTGACAGGAGGACTTGGCATGTGTTTGTTGAAGGCCTATGCTCCTTTGGGAGTGAAGGGTTATGATGATGATTTAAAAGTGTGATATTCCCAGTATTAAAGAGATTTGCTTTTTTTTTTTTCAATAAACAATTTGTCACTTTCCATTTCTGCTGTTTTCCACACCCTCATTTCCAATATTTCTGTGATCCACAGACCACAGTTCCTATCTCTCCCTTGGGTCCACAACCAAGTCTGTGCTAGCGGTCCTTCTAAAACAAATTCGATGTGGCTTTTAAAGCGTTGGAATTCTAGGTGCAGGTCTTGAGACTGCCAGTCAATCCGAGGCTGTTCAAAGGTAAACCCCGTGGCCATTACTTTACCTGTTAGCGACGAATCACGATGAACTGGCGGTAATATACCCTTGTTATCGAAGTTAGGTCTAGTAGCCAATGTTATCTTTGTAGATGAAAATGCAGGTTTACTGACTCTTAAGCCGATCTTGTTTTGTACTAATGGAGATGTACTGGCGACATGGGTAATATTCTGACACCATGTCACGTTATACACTGTCAGTTATAACAGAACATTCATAAAACAAAACGACACGTCAACAGTTACCATCTTTATTTCTCGCACTGCTATTGCCGAACACCAGCATAGCTTCCCCTAGTATTGGTCATTGTAAATGTCGAAACTAATACTCAATACATCACAGTTTCCATTGATAACCTATGAGAAGCTTTATTAAAATTCACTTTATTTATGAACTGCATAAGATAAGAATAGGATCCTTTATTTGAAGTGACGTTATCATTCGGTAAAATATAATTTAGTTCCAATTTTTCAATGCCTTGTTGAAAGAATTGCAGTAAGAGGGTTATGCTGCAGAGATGCAAATAACTTATATGCTGCACTTCTTCAACAATTTTAATACTCTAGAACCTGAAACTGATATGATTGTATCAAGTCAGATCTTTAGAGAGCTCAGTGTTTTTAAAGTAGATCCCCACATCACATAGGTTCCCTGCTGCTGATCTAGTCTATATTTTAAAACCATAAAGTGACTTCTGTTACTGTTTTAGCAATCAATTTGAGTGAAGTTAAACAGCTTGTGTAAATACTTTGGCATTTTTATCATAGTTTTGTAACGAATCACATGATTATGGTTTTCTTTAAATTACCACAGAAATGTGAAGGAATGGATGGGTTTGAAAAAAAATTGAAAAAAGGTGATTCGTCTTACGAGGACAAAAGACAAAGAAAATAGTCTACGTTACGGCCACAAGGCCTTCGTCAGGAAAGGAAAGAAAGTGAAGGCTAGATAGGACACATAAAAAAACTTAATAAAATAAAAACTGGGTACTTCCCTGAAGGCAAGAACCGAAATGTGACACGCCAAGTATCTACAAATTCTAAGTCTCCTGAGAAAATGAATGTGACACATTTACTTAAAAACAAAATCGACAATTAAAAGAATTGAGTTCATCCATGCATGTCCAACCTGTCGTGTACCTACTGGTATTAATAAACCTATTTACTGAGTTGTTAATTGATACCAAGCTAATGCTGAAAAAGCAGGTTGAGTAGCCATTATTTTTATTATAAGACTAACCCAATTTGCCCATACTTTGCCACCAAGTTTTGTGGTTCCATTTCCATTTGTTTCAATTATTTTATTTCATCACCCACTTCAGTTGAAGTGTAGGGTGACAGCCATTTTGTACATCCGCCATTTGTCAAGGTCTTTGTCTTGTTTGGACTGACATATACTGCTGTATAGAGGAACAACAGAAGTGATTGCGTCATTAATGGGCTGAGTTGCCCACTGTATACTTCCGATGGTGTCTTGTGTTTCGCACTGATGACTAGTCAGTAAAGCATCCTTTTTTGGGGATGCCTAGCTGGCCGTGGGGTCAGTGTGATTCGCTTGTATAGCTAGGCGGAGTTGTCGTACGGAAGGTACGGGGTTCGAACCCTGGGTAAGCCACTCACGTCTGTTGTTTTTCTGTTGTCCAAGTGTTCTACTTCTTTATTTCTTACGAGTGCCTGAAAACATACCTTTATGTTTGTCTAATATTAATTTACTGTTTACAGGCCTCGGGTTGTCTAACATAATTTTGGTCATAGGGCCTATAATTTAGTCTTAGTTCCTATTGTAATATGAATACATTAAAGTACGAACCACACATTGTAATATAATGCGAATCTTGACATGTACGATATTCTGTAAATAAACATGGCTACAAACTGAACATGCTTTTACTGAGTGCCTTCTGAAACATGTGTGTGCTTGTGTAGATGACGAGGTAATGCTTATATACATACATCATAACATTACATGGTGGCAGCGGTCGATACCGGACTGACGCAAAAAACAGCTACACGATAACACGTGAGTACAGTATTCGGCTAATTTTCGTCATCGAGGTCAGCCATGGCGGCGAAACAATATCGCAACGCACCGCAAATGAGATTCGCCGGTAAAGATGATAAGAGTGAAGCTTTCTTGTTATGGCGCCAATGCATAGATCTATATTCCAAGACCACTGGTCTGGAAGGACAAACCCTAACTCCATATATCCTAGAAGCATTGGACGATGAAGGTTTGACAATTTACAACAGTTTTGCTACCGCCATGCCTGTGGAGTCGGCGACAGACCCCGCAGCCATATTGGACGAATTTGAAAAACGTCTGATAATAAAGCACACGAATTTTAGAGCGGCAAGATTAGAACTTCACCACCTGCGACAGAAACCTGGTGAAAGTCTAGATGATTTTTTCACTCGCATCAAGGAGAAAACAAGTGTATGCAAATTTAACAAAGAAGAAGAAAAAGAGCGAATTATCGAACAGATCCTTCTCAGCACACCAATGCCAGAGTTCCAGAAATGGATACTGAGCCAGAGTGATACACTAACTGTACAACAACTTCTGGATGAAGGCAGGAAACACGAGGCACAAGCACTAAACATTAAACAAATTCAGCAAGGTACATTAGCAGCCCAGATGGATGCAGTGAAAAGCTATAAACCCAAACACAACAAAGCAACTGGTTCGAAGCAACAAGAAAAACACAACACAAGCAGAGGTGCTATGTGTAAATGTTGTGGCCTAAACCACATACAAAACCACTGTCCAGCCAAAGACTCTACATGTCATTACTGCAGAAAGAGGGGCCACTGGATAAAATTATGTTTCAAGAGGAAACAAGACAGTGCTCAACACAACCTTCACAGCAGAGAGTCATCAAAACAAACACACTTTATGATGACTGAGGACCTTGACTCCAGTGAAGAAAGTGATCCTTCCACATTTGATACTGTGAAGATACTAACTTTCAGTAATGAACCAAAGAGAACGCAGGCTTTCTGCAAGGTACAATTCCGAATACCAGGAATTAAAAGGCACAAAGAAAGATATATTCGGTTCAAGATAGACACAGGTGCCCAAGGTAACACTCTACCCTTAAGAATATTCAGACAGATCATGCCTGACAAGGTGGATGAGCAAGGATTTCCCACAAGGGATGTAAAAAGTAGGAGTGGCAGGACAAAGCTAAGAGCTTACAATGGAACAAGTATAGACTGTTTCGGAGCAGTAACACTTGAATGTTTATACAGAGACTCTGAATGGACATCGTCAACATTTTACTTGGTAGATGTTGAAGGACCTGCAATTTTGGGTTTACCAATGTGCGAAAAGCTGAGTGTGGTAACTATTAACAACATTAAAGCTGACAAAAAAGAACATCTTACTCTACACGTCACTGGAGTAGATGACCTTAAACAGCGATTCCCAGAACAGTTCGACAGAATAGGCAAACTTCCAGGAAAGGCAAGATTCTTTTTAAAAGACAACGCTGAGCCAAAGATAGACCCACCTAGAAAGTATCCTATACATGTTAAACAGAAACTTGCCACAGAACTAGAAAAGATGGTGCAGAATGATGTTATTAGAAAGGTTGAAGAGCATTCTGATTGGTGTAGTAGTATCACAACCGTTCTGAAGCAGGATGGTTCTCTTCGGGTTTGCCTTGACCCAAAACACTTAAACAACAGTCTAAAGCGCTGTCCACACAAAATGCATACAGTGGAAGAGATAACTCACAGATTCCACAATGCCAAATATTTTTCTAAACTAGATGCTGTACACGGATACTGGAGTGTTGAGATAGCAGAGGAAAGTCAACTCCTTACAACTTTTCGAACACCATTCGGCAGATATTGTTTCAAGAGACTCCCATTTGGTTTGAATGTATCACAAGACATCTTCCAACAGAAGATTGACAACATTGTTGAGCAATGTTCTGGTACAGTGGCTATTGCGGATGACATTGTAGTCTGCGGCAGGTCAGAACAAGAACACGACCGTAACTTGATTAACTTGATGCATGTAGCACAGGCCAATGGGCTAACATTCAACAGCAAAAAGTGTACAATTAAGGCAACGGAGATACAATTTTTTGGATTGCTGTACACCCAGAATGGTGTAAAACCAGACCCTAAAAAGGTTGAAGATATTCATGACATGCCAACACCAGCTACAAAGAAGGAACTGCAACAATTCTTAGGTGCTGTCAATTTCCTAGCACAATTCATACCAAATTTGTCAGCTGCTGCAGAACCTTTGCGATCTCTACTACAGAATGAAACTCCGTATGAATGGTCAGAAGACTACCAACACATATTCAACCACTTGAAGACCCTCATATCATCTGATGCATGCTTGAAATACTATGACATGCAAGCACCCACTTTTCTCATGGTTGATTCCAGTCTGAAAGGCCTAGGAGCAGCACTTTTGCAACCAGACAAAAATCCTGAAGGACACTATGCCAAAGAACTTCGTCCTGTAGCTTACGCAAGCAAATCATTAAGTTCTGGCGAAAAGAAACTTGCAAACATTGAAAGAGAAATGCTAGCTGTACGTTTTGGAATCAAACGCTTCCACACATTTCTTTTCAACCGCCCATTTACAATTCTCTCAGATCACAAGCCACTTGAGATGATTCATAAAAAACCAATAGCTTCAGCACCACCACGACTACAAGCTCTGTTATTGGAAACACAAGGTTATGATTTTAATATTCAGTATATCCCAGGAGAGGATATAGGTCTTGCAGATGCTCTCAGCAGACTACCAAACCCCAACAAGACAGCAGATCTTACCCCAAACATCAAAGTTGATTTTGTCAAGTTTAGCGATAATCGGCTTGAACACATCAGAGAAGACACAATGAGAGATCCTATCCTTAACTCTCTCAAAGAACTGATATACCATGGATGGCCAAGCTCTATCAGGGAAGTTCCAACACACATCCGTCCATACTACTCGATGAGGGACGAGTTAAGCATCGAAGATGGTCTGATCCTTAAAGGAGATCGCATTGTTGTACCAGAAACACAACGCGATATCATCCTTAAACAGCTCCATAATAGTCACCTTGGTATTGTGAAGACACAACTGAGAGCAAAGAAAGATGTTTACTGGCCACAGATAAACAAGGACATAGAAACACTATGTAAAAACTGTTCAATTTGCCAAGAACATGCAAATAGGCAGTGCAGAGAACCTCTCATACCATCAGACATACCATTGAGCCCTTGGAGCATTATAGGAACTGATATTTTCTCAATCGACAATAATGACTATCTTATTATTGCTGATTACTACAGCAAATTTCCCATCATTGAGAAACTTCCACAACCCTCACCATCAGCTGTTATTGCAGACATTACAAAGAAGTATTGCAGCATGTTTGGCATCCCAGATGAAATTAGATCAGACAACGGTCCACATTTCTCAGGTCAAGCATACAGAAACTTCACTAAGGACTGGAAGATCAAACACACAACATCATCACCTAGATACCCTAAATCTAATGGTTTCATTGAGAGACAGATACAAACTATCAAGTCAATCATGAAGAAAACAAGAACAGAGGATGTACACCTAGCACTCTTGAGATGGAGAACAACACCGGTAGACAGTAAGATCGACAGTCCAGCAGAACTTATGTTTGATAGAAGAATTAAAGACCTCCTACCATCTAAGGTCCACTTCCGTCCACAACATAGAGACAGCACATATGATCAACTTCAGCATCGTCAGCAAGTTCAGAAATCCAACTATGACAAATGTGCTAAAGACTTACCACCATTATATCCTGGTCAGCATGTGACTACCTACAACCACAACAATGACACATGGTCAAAAGCAACAATCATTTCCAGAAACCCTGAACCCAGGAGCTATACTTTAAGACCAGACAGCAGCAGCAACCTCCTGAGGCGAAACAGAGTGGACATAAGAGAAATCCCACAGAATACAACAGAACAGAGAATTTCCATGCTTTCAACAGACAATGCAGTAACTCCAGACTTTGGTGCCCCACAAAACCAACAAGCGCCAAGGCCGAAATCACAACCAACTCAAGCTAAACCAGGGACTTCCGCAGAACCACCAGCACTTTACACCACTCGTTCTGGCCGTACAGTGACACCTCCCAGCCGATACAGACAGTGACATATATACTCACACTGAGCATTACACATACTTATCCTTTCTCACATGAAACATTTCGTTGGAAATGTTTGCACACATTTTTTTTTCAAAAAAGGGGGGATGTAATATGAATACATTAAAGTACGAACCACACATTGTAATATAATGCGAATCTTGACATGTACGATATTCTGTAAATAAACATGGCTACAAACTGAACATGCTTTTACTGAGTGCCTTCTGAAACATGTGTGTGCTTGTGTAGATGACGAGGTAATGCTTATATACATACATCATAACATTACACCTATCTCCAAATTGAGGACTCCTACGGCCACCTCCAGAGCAACCCTAAATGTTGATCTGATTGCACCTGTAACTGTACATAATGCTTGATCCTGAATTCTATAATGTTTTGACCAAATGGAAGAACGATTTCCTGCATGCTGCCATATTGTGACTCCGTAAGGTGTGTATGTATGTAGTGCGGTGTGTTTGCACATAACATAAATTTCGTGAGCATGATTTATTACGGAATTAGAAATTGTATGCGTTGTGTATCATAATTGGGTAAAATCGCAATGACTGTCGCCAAATATTCCTCAGTGAATATGTGTATTTTAGGTTTAGGATTAGCCTAACCCTGAATGTAAAATACACATATTCACTTCCGAGCGTTCGGCGACTGTCTTTGCAATTTTACCCATAATTGTTACCTATAAGATGTGTAAATTGATAATTTTCGTTCATTTTAGTTGAAATGTGTTAAGGTAGCTGTGTGGTAGAATTCCTTCAAATCTAATGGAAAACTTCATTTTTGTTTTTAAATGTTTTTATGAAGCCAAACCATTTATCTCCATAATACATAGGTTTATATTGTCCAGTGATGCATAGTTTTTTACTTTTTAAAGGATAAGTGACCAGAGGGTGATATTAATTTTCCTTGACAACGCATTGTTTACCTCTTTTTACTAACCACTTTTTGAAAACATTATGATTCCCACACTAAAAAGGCGAATTGATAATGATTCCATAACTCTTCTGTACCAAAAAAAAAACTCCAGAGAACCATTTATGAGAAGGGACATTACTCTCCTTAAATTCGATTGTTTATTAATCATTTTGCCACATGTTGGCTGAAAATTTCAAAGTTGTCGGAGTTCAACCATTCATATTACACCTTTTTGAGTGAAAAAGTTACGTTATTGTGGTAAGCTGTACAAGCCAATTTAACAAGAACGATATGGGTGACAAAAAAAGGGGTAGGAAGTTAAGAAAACGCAAGTTTTTTGGCAACCAGGGCCCTGGTGAAGTTGTTAGCACAACAGAAAATAATGAAGCAGCTGTTATCGATAACGAAGTTAAACCTTCTTCTTTGAAGAAATTGAGGAAAAGCACACTCTCAACCCATAAAAAAGATGGACAAACAAATAATGCTTTTATTCTTATGAGCATGGAGCACTTGAATAACAGCAAACATGAGATGTGTAGAATGTTGTGGGTTTATAGTGTCGTGTAGGCTCAATGGAGATTCAAAGCAAGGTTTCTGTCACACAATCGTTGTCAAATGTAGCAACTGCTTGTGGGAAACATCTTTCACAACATCAGGAGATACAGAAAATGTAGAGGAGACAGGAATAAACACAAAAAAGAACAAGGAAATCAATGTAAGGATGGTAATGTTTGTACGATCACTTGGCCGAGGCCAAGCAGCGCTTGAAAAGTTTAGCTTGCACACTAGTGCCCCGCCACCAATGACAAGACATAGTTATAGAGACATTTTTATGTAAGTGCATGACAGTGGCTGAAGAAAGTATGTCTGAGGCTGCTAAAGAAATTAAAATGCAAAAGAAGGGGATATGTATACTCTTGGAGGTCATTAAGATAAGGTAGGTGCACAAAATAACTGTTTGTTAACAAAATTTTCTCCTTTTTTCTTCTTTTTCTCACTTTCCCTATTTAGCACGACAGGTACATTTTGAGACGCGATATCTCAAGAATGAATTGTTGGAATGCTCTGAAACTTTGCAGAGTGTTTTTTAACATCTTAAACCTTGTCCTGAACCAAACTTTGATTTGCCCTCTTAATTTGTTTTGTTTGTACAGATGTTTTGCATACTAATGAGGTTCTATAAATTTCCAATTGTAGTTTTTTTACAAATGGTCACACATAGTTCATGCTATATCCCAAATATTTTTGGTTTAGGACATAATGCACTCACTTGTGGACTTGTATGCAGAATTTCAACTCTATAAGTTGAGAAAAAATTATGTAATGTGGGTTTAAAATAACCCTGCATTTTGTATACTGCGGCGGTCATTTTGAATAGCTAATTAGCATAATTATGCAATCACTCATATGGTTAGATTTCTCTCTTACCAAGGAACATTTTGACATATATTGGCAAAATGTAAAGTTATATATTAGAAAAATTCATGTTTCTACCACACGGCTACCTTAAGTTTAATAGTGGGTGTTTTACATTGTGTCGAAGTGATACGCTCACGTAAGACAGGATTTGAATACTCTTCATTTAGAGAAATACACAATGTTCGTATCCAAGGCTGCCACTCAAGTTCTACAGATAAACACAGATTTTCTTCTAAAAAACCCCAGAAATTCCCAGATTATTGTATGCCTCAAATACACGGGATAGACGATCCTTACACAATCTGTTAGTGCAACTTTAGCACAAATAAGCTGTGTGCTACCAATTTTTATGTATTTCTTCATGTTTTTTTTTTTATTTGTTATTATCAAAAATTCGCAATTATATAAAAATGATTTTATTAACACCCCAATATATGAACTCTTGAAAATAAGATATTTTAACAGTGACATACTTACATTAGTTACATTAACTAAGTGTTCCTCAAATCAAATATAAAATGTTAGCTGTAACTTGTTAATGTTCAAAACTGTCACTTGTCAGCGATTCGGCATCCATGTCGACAACTTCTCCTTCGTCAATATCATATGCATGAATTGACAACGTGGAATCTTGATTGTGAAGTTCCAAAATCTTTGCTTATCTCTGCCGACAACGTCTTTCACGCACATCTTCCAACGACGCTTTTACTAGGATTAAACTTATGACAAACTCCAATCCTTCAGCTCGCTTTCTGTTAGCCATTCCTCACAAAAAACCTACTGATACCATGGCTTCACTTTTTTACGCGGTGGCGTGTGTGTCGCCTTGCTGCTACAATTACCTAGCGTACCTTCATCATCGCTCATTTTATAATCTCATAATAACAACAACAACTACCTAACGTATCGTACCTTCATCATCGCTCATTTTATAATCTCATAATAACAACAACAACTACCTAGCGTACCTTCATCATCGCTCATTTTATAATCTCATAACAACAACAATATGCTGTTTATCTGCTTGAGTCTAAAATTAAAAATAATTCTTTAAATGATTTTATTTTTTTAATACCCCTTCTGGGACTCAAAGTGATGTCTATTGGGTAAAATGTGTAAATTATGTGTGATCCCGGCCCTGGCTAAGACACTTTGATCTTAGCTAAAAGGCCGAGAAGCGACTCTTCTTTGACTGAGTACTGTAAATGACAGCAATTAACAGAATAACAGGAAATATATATCTGATGTAAACGAATAAATAAACAACGTCATTGATATGGTTAAAAACAAGAATTAAATTGAAGTGGAATAAAAAATATATAGCACGTAATTTTTTACATTTCATTATAATATAAATATAATGTATAATGCTCAGTGCACAGAATATACATACATTGTAAATGCCAATTGTCAAATATACCCAGTGTAGTAAAGTGAATATGTATGACAACTCGCTCAAATTCCCCGCTTAAAACATACTAGCTATCGTAATTTTAAATCTATAAATAACTACAGTATTTGAAATTTGTCTGAGGGTCCAGTCAAATTTACCGCCAACAATTTAACTAGAGTATTTGAATTTTTCTAAGAAAACAAGTTAAAAGTTACCACCCTTCCCCCCAAACACATCCACCCCAATATTTATCGATGAACGTAGTAAAATTTAACAAACAATCAAATCGTTACCTCTTTTTTTTTGTAATGACAAGAAAATTATTAATTGAAGTGGAAATAATGCCTATTTTGGGTTTTTGACCGAACTTAAATAATTTATTTCTTGATAACTAAAGATACTTAAAATGCAAGGGATATCTCAAATTATAGCGCTGATATTGCTTAACATATACACATAGAGATTCCCTCATACTAAATTATCTTGACGTAGAAAAATTTAATTTCGTAATATTTTCACATCAGGTTAAGATCAAATTTAATTACAAAAAAATAACCCCATTTGAATGCAAAGGAATAACTAAAGGAAAACTATATAGAACGATAGAGAATAATTGGCCGTTTAATTATCACTTTTGATAATTAAAATCGGTTCACAAATAAATATGATATAAAATAAACAAATTCGGTCAGATTAGACAAACACGCTTAAAACTGCTCAATTCTATAGCCTAGGAAATAGTTAACTTTTTTTAACTCGTCATCTGATTGGTCGAGTGTAGTTTGATAAAAATTAACAACTGCTTGTAAGTTCCGCCATTAGACCATAAGCGTGCATGCCAAGCTGACATGTTCAGAACGAGTCAGAAGGACAAGCTTTTGCCGTCTGTACTGAAAGATCAGTGTTATAGCCCTTTACGGCTGGTCAGCTTGTGTATGTAAAGATTCTTCACTTGGGGGTTGTATTAAGAAGTTACCTCGTTGCTGCAGTAGCCTGAGAGAGAGAAGAACATGTGGGAATTGAATGCTCATGCTACACCTTGAAGCTAGACCCCTTTTCTTCAGTCAGTAGGCAAAACGTTGGTGTTCAAGTCTATGATCGCCAAAACAGCTGCAATAACTATTCCAAAGCTAAGTCCTTTATACAGGCACTGATACTTCATCCAACCACATAACTTCACCAAGTAGCTATATACCTCCTGGGAGTGATGACAATAACAGACCTTACAGGGTAGTATTAGTGATAATATCAAGAACTGTGGGTATAGACTTTCCAGTGACTTTTTGCTGTACACAAAGGGACAGAGTTTCCGAAAATATTATTTTAGCATGTATATAACCTTTTATTGAGTTTGATACTTCCTGCCCCAAAAGTTTGAGGTTCAGGAAAATAAAACTGTAGATATACTTTTAAGACAGTCTTGCTTAATTTTCCTTAAAGTTAAAGTTCTGTTTTGAAATTCATAACTGTTTTAAATACATTACCCTAGACACTTTGCCAAAATAATAACACACTGATTACATACTCTTGGTGAGATCTCAAGAGGTAGCGGATAGTGACCCATAGAACTTCATCATCATCATACCTTACTCTGGGAACTTACATAGCTGGACCTCACCTTGATTGTCTATACACCCTTGCTCTTTTCAGAGAAGGGGGTATTTCTTGTAAGACCAGTCTCTTATCTGGCACTATCCTGGTATCCTCTGATACATCTATTTGTCCAGGATATCTTATAATTAATAACATCAAAACCTCTTATCACACCCAGATTAATGCAGATTTGGAAAAAAATAATACCCAAATACCCAGACGGAAGTAAAAAAAACACAGATCTAGTAACATACACCCAGCTGTGCAACACTGTTCATATCATTGTTTTAAATATGTATCGTCAGCAGCATTGCCACCTTAAATTTTGAAAAGAAAATCTAGATTGTACCTTACAAAGCAACTAGATACACCTAGATTTTTAATTTTGGGCTACGTCTGGACGCCTTAGGCGTTGTAGGCTACTTTGGGCTATTTTTGGGATACTGTCGGCGAAAACCGAAAGTTGATCTACGTTAGGGTGACCAAATAATAATTTTTTTTACAAAGAGGACATTTTCTGAGTTTTGACTTAAAAAGGACAAAGGAGGACACTTTTTAAGACTAACGAGTATACAAAGGAGGACGCGTTAATTTCACTAATTTAATACATGTATATACAAAATCATGATAAAATATATAGAAATACTTTAATGAATTTTTTTTTTTTTAAATGTTGTCTTCATAAAATGCATGTTTTAATAATTGTTCTATCAATCATTATTGTTTCATCATCACTAAATATTCAGTCTTTAACATTGTACTTTTCACTTCAACTAAATGCTCATGGAAGTCTGTACATGTAACATTCCTGTAATTGTATTGAAATCGTAATATTACTTTCATACATTCAACAGTGAATTTGTTTCTGTCCTTTGTCCACTGACTTTCCATGAAAGAAAAAGAAAACCTCACAATATTAGCATTATTTTTTTGGAATAGCAAATGAAAAAAAAAAGAGCCATTTGCAGTAGTTCCGAATATAAATCTACATTTCTTGTTTGTTCAAAGAATTGGATCCACTTGTCATGTGCCAGTAGTTGAAAAAATAAAAAAATTATTATTCAGATTTAATTAGATATAACTGAAGACTGTCAATAGGTCATTTTTGTCATCAATTTTCATGTTCTTTCTCATTAAATATTTGATGGAGGCCATACCATGTTGGAACTTGTAAAAATGTCATCCAGCAAAAACAATTAAATTCCTCTAAAGATTTTCGCATAAAAGACCCAAAAAAAAAAAAAAATCGATTTTGTTTCTTTTTTTTTTTTTTTTTCTTTCTAATTTTGTTTAAAAGCTGGACAAATATAATTTTTTAAAAAGCCGGCCAGACGCTACATTTTCATGTGAAAAGCCGGCCAAGTCCGGACGTATGGTTACCCTAATCAAGGTGGTGTTCTTCAACTAATAAATGGAAATGACCACACAAAAAAAAAAAAAAAACCACACAAACCCAGATCTAGGCAGAGTTGCCAGATGAAAGCTGTGAAAATAAGGCAAACACCTCCACAAAAAAGCTAAACCCTTCCCCCCATAAACACATTTACAAGTGCACATTTAGCAGTAAGTACTATCATAATAGTGTCCGATGACACACTCATCCTGGCTGTCACCCAGATCGTACCGCCCCCTCGCACACGCTTAGTACGCCACTAGTCAGAAGTATAGCCTAGTGTTTTAACATTTTTGACGATGCGGTGAAGTTCTTACAACATTTATTCGAAAATAACAGCTAGGCTCTATTTTTTTACAAAAGCGTCAAACAGGTGCAGCTGTCTTTTGTTTCTTGCTTTTATCTTAAATGATAATTCAAGAGTGAATATGCTCTCAACTACGGCATTACTCACTAGAATTATTACACACGTAAAGGCACATGCGTCGGCGTCTGTGGCCTAATGGATATGAACGCAGTTCCATAATCCAGATATACCAGGTTCGAAACCTGCTTCAGGCGGTTTGGTAGCAGATCGCTTTGTGTGGATTTTTAACAATGGTATAAGCGCCGTACCGTTCAGAAAGCAATGGCAAACTACTGAATGAAAAAATTGCCTAGAAAAATCACAAAACAGCCAATAAAAGCTGGGGTTGATTGCCACGTCCTGTAAAGGATAAGCAACTAACTTTAACTTTAAAGGCACATGCGGCGAGCTATTTAAATTCCTTATGTGGCAGTACATCAATCCAAAACAGTTCACTTTCTGTGGGGAGTCCATCTTTCTTAAATTGTGGTTCCTCTCTAAAATAAACAAAAGTTGTTTTTCTGTACTGCTCTTCTGATGTAATGAAATTGTTTTCTGCAATGTGTATAAAAGGTAACTCTGAAAATGGGACCTTGTTCAAAATTATCACAGGGCTCAGTTTTGACAGGCCTTGAAAGTTATCTCTTAGCTGAGAGAAATCTACGTCTAACTTGCCTGAGAGATTCTTTTTGCACAGACGCACATCTTTCCGTGACATTTTCTAGTTCTTGATGGACCTCGAGGCCCATGTTTTGCTGTAGGAACCTATTCCATTCTGTTAAGAACTTAACACTAAAATCAACATCATCATCATTCCTTTTTGTTCTTTGTGGAACATAGGCAGAAACAGTTGCTCTCCATCGATTTTTATTCTGGGCTGTCTTTTTCAGCTGTGCCCAAGTCTCTTTGAAACATGTCGTGTCTCTGAGCCATACAGCAAGACTGACTTCACATTTGAGATAAAGATTCTGATTTTATTCTCTCTGGATATAGATGAGGAGTTCCATATTGGTCAAAGGCTTTATTTATCTTTGAGCAGACATCACCAACTGTTCCTCCTCCTTAGTCATTGTTACTCCCCAGAAATGTAAAGCATTCTACTTCTTCAACGACTTGATCATTGATCTTCATCGAGTCCATCTGCCTTTTATTTATTCTCATTTCCTTTATTTTATTTAAATTTATGTGTGGTCCCATCTTTGCTGCTTCTGTTACTAATTTAATTGTTTTCTACTGCATATCGTGCTGTCTTTGTGATAGAAGGCACAAATGATCTGCAAATTCTAGATCCTCCAATTGTTTTTTAAATGTCCACTGTATTCCAGTTTTCTCTCCCTCTGTTGTCTGTCTCATGACCCAGTCTATGACCATGAAAACATTGTTGATGGCAGCACACATCCCTGTCTGACTCCACTGTGTACTGTGAAGAGATCTCAATGTTTTCCTTTGTGTACTACTGTGTACGAGGCCTCCCGGTAAAAATCGTCGGTGATTTTAATGAATTTCTCTGGGATTCCATAATGTCTAAGGACTGTCCACATCTCAGTAAGGTCTATACTGCCGATAGCTTTTTCGAAGTCCACAAAATTGATATACAAGGGGGTCTGCCACTCATTTGATTGTTCTACAGTAATGATTCTGAGTGTTGCTATCTGGTCTGTACATGATCTTCCTGCATGAAATCCTGCTTGTTCTTCACTAAGATTGTCATTGTACCATAATGTGTATACACACGCTTCGTTTATGAATGAACGACAGGATAACTGGAACAGCCAATGAAAACGCAGGAGCTTGCAGCAGCCGATCAATAAAGTCTTACTTACTTACTTAGTCGTTCCCCTTCTACCATGAGGTGTAGAGGTTTGGAAGAGAGAGCGCCAGACTATCCTATCGGCTGTCTTCCTCCTGGCCTGGTTCCATTCTAGTCCTCGATCCTTCAAAGATTGTCTAATGTTGTCCTCCCAGCGGACTCTGGGTCGTCCTCGGGGTCTGGATCCTTGGCTCTTTGTTTCCCATGTTTGTCGTGGTATCCGATCTTCTCCCATTCTGCAGACATGGCCAAACCATCTTAATTGGGTCTGTTCTACTTGGGTCTGCAGGGGGTAGGATTTAAGGCCTTGACGTATCGTCTGGTTGCGTACCATGTCTCTTCTTGTTACTTCAACCACCTTCCTCAGATACCTCATTTCTGAGGATCAATAAAGTCATTGTGATTTAATATGGCGAGCTGAATCGATCGAACGACATTCGACTTCCAACTTCTGAAGCGGACAGACGTATTTTTGCTTAACTCAAAATACACTGATTTTTTTTTTTTAAATTAATGAAAAAAAAAAAATCCCGTTCAACCTCTGATGGGTTATAATTAGGATATATATTGTTTACAATTCCAAATAATATGAACAACTGCCGACATGAGAAAGTGGCATCACACTTGTCAAATCAATGTAAATAGGGATAATCACAATTGTGCTTATACGTTTAAATAAATAAATAAAATTAAAAAATTAAAACAAACAAACAAACAAAATCAAGAAGAAACTATGAACAAGAATAATATTAAAGTGGAGGGGTGTAAAGGCCTGGTGGTTCTAGTTATATAACGGACTTTACCAGATATTCAATTGACTTTCATCTGTTTCAAGTCACATGCATTGTAAGAACTGCATCAGACCTTTACATTCCCACCCACTATATATTAACATGTGTTCGTGTTAAATATTGTTTGACTATATTATGCAGTTCCCTAGGTCTGTCTATTCTCAACATCTCCTCTATATTTATAGGTAAGTTGGATGCCTGCAAATAATCCAATATTGGTATTCTCATTTGGTCCTACCTCTTACATTTTAACAAGAATTGTTCTATATTATTGTCTTGAAGACATCCTGCACAGTAAAGTTCTTCTATTCTTAAAGGCTATTTCAGAATTTAAAAAAAAATAAAAAAATACGTGGATCGGATCATCCATTATAGCCTCTTTAATATCACCTAGGACAAAATCCGAGTGTATTTTCACCAGTGCGACTGGAAGCGTCATGGGTGCATCTCCTTTCAAAACTATACATAATCTGACGGTGTCTTCTGTTCCTTGACCAGGTTTGACCAAATGCCTCGCAACAATACAATCAAAACTCAAACCTGTATCAAACAAACAATAAGTTGAAGTCCCGTTCAATATAACAGTTCCTCGCGTAGAAGGCCTCTCACTCTCAGGTTGAGAATCACTGACATTCCTACTCCTTTGCGAGTCTGTTTGCAGACAACTGATCCGATTTGTCCCGGTGTGTTTTCCCTTATCAGATGTCCATTGCTCATGGGTTTTACCGTTGTCGTGTCCTTTCTGGCCTGCCAGCCATGAGTGACGCTTGGGTTGATCATGGGTGCTGGTGGAGTATCGAGTTTTGTAGAATTTCGATTTTCCTTGAAAGGGTTGGGGGGGGGGGGGGAAATCTGAGGTAAAGTTTCTCTTGGGTATTGATGGGAAAATGAATGGGAAGTCTGTTCTAGGTTATTTTTGCGAGAAGGCTCATCTGTAGGCTTGTGTTTTGAGCCTGGAACCTCGGCAAACGCATTGGTATATCGCTCAGACTTACTTAAGATGTCTTCCAGCTTTACAGCTCCCTGTTCAGCAAGAACTCTACGGGTTTCGTTTGACAAAATGCTTTTGATCTGCTCAGTTAGAATGAGCTCTTCTAACCCTTCAAAAGTGCAAGGAAGCTCTGAAAGCTCCAGGCACTTAGTCAAATATCCCTTCAGACGGGAAGAGAACTGGGTAAACGTCTCGGTTCCCTCTTTTCTGCTGTTCTGGAAAAGTTGCAAAAATTTATTTGCAAGCGTTCATTTCGAAGCGCTCAAGTAAAGCTTTCTTCAACATGTCGTAATTGTCTTGATTGCTGCTTCCCAGTTTCACATACGCATCATATCATTTGCCTTTTTAAAGCCTGGGAAAGTTCAAACACCATCGCGAACTTTCTAACCCATACAGTGTTGCCATTCTCTTAAATATTTCTAGATATGTGTTAATTTTCTCGTTGGGGCCAGGAAAAGAATCTAGGGCAAAAGACATAGCTGCTAATTGGGGAGATTGAGTACTGGAATGATCAGTTGAGTGTGACTGAGGTGAGGAAGGCTCTCCGTTGCTGGAGCTAGACGCTGCACCGTGACTTTGGACCTCTAGAGTCTTAAGCGCCAATTTGTGCTGACATCGTTGATCATAATCTCTTTCCTCATATTGTCTCACTCTTTCCTCATACTGTCTCTTGTTCTCTCGTTCGATGTCTCTGCGAGTTTCCATTTCCGCCTCAATTTTCTTCTGCTCCAATTGATGCTCTTCCGTCTCTTTCTTCTCCGCCTCATGTTTGGCTAGTTCTTCGTTCACAAAGGCTAGCAACTCTTCACCTTGTAGTCCAATTTCCTTTTCTTCCTCTCTTAGCATTGTTCGAAGGCTGTTTTCGCTTTATTCATTCTGTTGTTAATGTCCTTGCTTGTTCCGCCATCTGGTGTTACTATGCACCCTAGGTAAGTAAATGTGTCTGTCTGTTCTAACTTCTGGTTCCTTATTGTTATTGGTTCAGGATTGCCGACATTGAGTGTCATGACCTCTGTCTTTTTCAGATTGATGTTCAGAAAAACCTGCTACGTATACTTATTCAGTCTGTCGGTTTTTTCTTGGAAATATTGATGTGAATACGAGTTGTGCAATGTCATCTGCATAATCCAGGTCTTCCAGTATGGTAAACTTTGTTCATCTGATTCCTCTTGGACTGTTCTCTGTTGTCTGGTGCATCACCCAATCCATGGCTGTCAAAAATATTGTTGTTGATAAGGGGCATCCCTGTCGTACTCCTGTTTTCACTTTGAAAGTTAGGTTGCTCAATCCAACTCTGCATGTAAAGTTAGAATAGAGGCTTTTTATTATGGAAACAATGCAGCTGAGAATTCCACAAGTTATCAGTATTTTCCATAAGCTGTCCCTGTGTATGCTGTCAAAAGCCTTTTCAAAATCAACAAAGTTAATGTATAGCTGTCTCTGCCATTCTGAGCACTGCTCTGTAATGTTTCTGAGGGTGAATATATATGATCTGCACATCTTCTGTTCTTTCTAAAACCCGCTTCTTCTTTCCTCAGTTTATGGTCAACTGCTTTTGAAATTCTCTGGATGATTATTCTGCCTAGTATTTTATTGGGAACTAAGAGGAGAATAATTCATCCCCAGTTGTTGCAGTAGTCAGCCATATGCACAACCATATTAAGTCGCCTTTTAAGTCATGCCTGAGAGAGAGGAATAACGATGAGAAAGGAAATGAAAAGAAAGAAAACAGAAGCGAAGTCACCCAGGTTAAAGCAACTATATAGCGAACAGTACAGTCAGCTGGACAAGGAAGTTAAACACCAAACCCGAGCCAACAAAAGGAATTTCCTAGACGATCTTGCAAGACAGGCAGAAGAGCCAGCACTGAGAAATGAACAAAGCACAGTATACAAAATAACTAAAATCATCGGCGGAAAACGAGGTGCAAACAATATTACATTAGTAAGAGATAAGCAAGGAAATCTCATCACGACAGCAGAGGGACAGGAAACAAGATGGGCAGAGCCTTTTAGAGAAACTCTGAATAAGGAATCACCAGAGACACAACTGAATGTTCCTGAGGCTGAAAACGATCTAGATGTTAATACTTACATTCCACGAAAAGAAAAAAATCATCACATCAATCAAAGGGTTAAAGAATGGAAAAGCTCCTGGCCATGATAACTTAAATGCAGAGCTATTTAAGACAGACCCTGAGCTAGCAGCAGAACTATTAGAACCACTATTTGCACAAGTCTGGAAAACAGGGACAACACCAACGGAGTGGAACAAAGGAATAATTGTCAAATTGCCCAAGAAGGGAGATCTTGCAGACTGCAATAATTGGAGTTCCCAGCAAAATACTAGGCAGGATAATTATACAGAGAATTTCAAAAGCAGTAGACCACAAACTGAGGAAAGAACAAGCAGGATTTAGAAAGAACAGAAGATGTTTAGATCATATATTTACCCTCAGGAACATTATAGAGCAGTGCTCAGAATGGCAAAGACAGCTGTACATTAATTTCGTTGATTTTGAAAAGGCTTTTGACAGTACCGTATACATAGGGACAGTTTTTGGAAAATACTGAGGGCCTATGGAATTATAAGCTGCATAGTGTCAATCATAAAAAGCCTTTATGCCAACTTTACGTGTAGAGTTGGGCACAGCAACCTAACCTTTGAGGTGAAGACAGGAGTATGACAGGGATGCCCTTATCAACCACTCTATTTTTATCAGTCATAGAGTGGAGCCGCGCTAGCGTAGTGGTTACAACACCGCTCTGGCGACCGGGTGATACAGGATCAAACCCGGGCGACGGCATTTGAGGATTTTTCGTCGACCGGGATTTGGACTGGATTAACTCGAGACCTGGCGAGGACATTTGAAGGAGTGTCGTCGAGCGGGGACTGGGGGCTCCTGAGCCGACCCAGCTGCAATGGGTACCTCCGAAATCGGCGAGTATTTGCCTGAATGGCGAGGGACACCTGTCTCTGTACAAGAAATAAAGGGATACTCACGTAAAAATCAATGTCAGGTTAGACATAAAAAATAATAACCTGATATTTCGCCTCGAGTATTAGCGGGCGAACGAAAAAAAAAAAAAAAAAAAAAAAAAAAAAAAAAAAAAAAACAGTCATAGACTGGGTGATGCGCCAGACAACAGAGGGCATTCCAAGAGGAATAAGATGGACTACGTTTTCTACATTAGAAGATCTGGAATATGCAGATGACATTGCACTACTAGCACATTCACATCAACACATGCAGGAAAAAAAAACGGATAGACTTAATAAGTATAGCCTGCAGGTGGGCTTGAACATCAATTTAAAGAAGTCAGAGGTCATGACGCTCAATGTCAACAACTCTGAGCCTATATCAGTAAGGAATCAGCAACTGGAACAGACAGACACCTTCACATATCTAGGATGCATAGTAACATCAGATGGCGGAGCAAGCAAAGACATCAACAACAGAATGAACAAAGCAAGAACAGCCTATTTTAGTCTAAACAACATCTGGAAGTCCTCTCAGTACATCACAAGGACAAAATTAAGATTATATCAGAGATAGTGCTTTCTGTGATTCTCTATGGTGTGGAATGCTGGAGAGTTACAGAGAAGGAAATGTCGAAATTGTCATCTTTTCACACAACATGCCTAAACAAAATTCACTGAATCTTTTGGCCGAATACCATCACCAACCAAGATCTGCTTACTCGGAGCAAGCAAGAGGACATGCACACCATCATAGCTGGCAGACGCTGGATTTGGGTTGGCCATGTCTTCAGAAGAGACCCCGATGCTATTACAAGAACAGCTATGCTGTGGACCCCTGAAGGAAAATGAAAGAGAGGCCGACCAAAAAACAACTTGGCGGAGGACTGTAGAGGTTGAGATACAAAGAATGAACCAGAGTTGGGGCACTGTATGAAGGATGGCCACCGACCGAGCAAAGTGGAATCAATTTGTTGTTGCCCCACAAAACGCCACCAGGCGTGATGGCCACTGACTGCTTTGACGGCCGGCGGCTAAGGATCAAAGAAGAAGAAGAGAGAGAGCAGTTCCCTTCTCTATGTGCTTTTCAGTGTCCATCTGCCTCTCTAACCCTGTGTGTTCCAGTACTAGGACTGCCTAGTGATGCCATCAGCAGGCTTCCTCAATGTATATCACCAGGGCTTGAGAGGGCAGCAAAGAAAAGAACACTGCATCCTATCGTGCATGTCATAGGAGTTGATTATGGAATGGTTGGCTACTCACTCAATCGTGTAAAAACGTTGAAGAAAAAAATTAATTAAAAAACAACATGGTCAAGTAACGATAGTGAAAAAAGGTAGGTAAAGTATCCTGTTACACGCCCATTGAGGCATATTGGGAATAATTATGGTGCTAGGACCATATTTTCTTGACCATCGGCACACTAGGGGTGATGTGTTCAGCATCGTGCCGGCCACCTTAACCTTCCCAGAGTTTTTCTGGTACACAATTTATTATGCTGGGTCGACCCAAGAGCCGTTAGCGGTCTAAAAAATCCCACCTCAACTGGGGATCGAACCATGGACCACCGAGCTAGGAAGCCAGTGCACTAACTAATGCGATACCGCGGCTCCATAACGACAGTATACAACCTAAATTTCTTAATACACATATTTTCTAAACTGACAGTCACATCCCTGCACTATCTCCTCACTTCCTGTTCCACATCTGTGACTGTCATTGCTTTTCAATTTTTTTTTATCCATACACGCACTCATTTATGAAAGTCTGGTTATCATTCCTGTTGCCCTCCATACTTCAGAGTCACATGATATGACTGAACCACCTGGATTTCAGACAGAAGGCATCAATTTTTATAACCTTCCACATATCCTGCCCGCTGCTTTGAGAGTATTGGCCTTTTGATGTCATTATTTGTTCCTCCAGTTCTTTGTCTCCACTGCTGCCAATATATATATATATATATATATATATATATATATATATATATATATATATATATATATATATATATATATATATATATGATTCCACATGCTGCAAGGATGCAATTTCCAGTGTTACCTGGCTATTATTAGTTGCATCCATTTTCTGTCCCTATGATGCATATCAGCAGCTATCTAGGCGAGACTATGTCACCATTTTTTTTGGCCAATCACTGGACACAACAGACTGAGATACCATTTATACCACAAGTACAGAATTGGTGCAACAGATCTGTGGCACCAATCCAATGACAGCTGAACACCTTCAACATACAGCAATGGAGTAGCATATGGCAACAACCTACTTCACTCCCAAAAAAATTGTTTGGAGATGTCAGGAACCCTGAGGTGACTACTGGCTTTATTAGTCATTAATGTGGAAATCTAAAGGCAAACAAGGGCACACTTTTATTTCCCCCCCCCCCCCCATATCTGGCCACATTTATCTTGCCCCATACGAATTTAGCACACATACTGGCTCAGTGTGTGTTAACTAAAAACAACATACATATATAGTGATCAAAAGGAATCAAGTCGAACCCAAATATCAAAATCTTCAAATAGAAATGTGTCGTAAATTTATTTTTGAGAGAAAGAGTCTAGAAATAGTAGTCCGGTTTAGAGTGTAGAATGATGATGAAAACTCAGTGATAGAAATGTATAGATTAAATATGATGCTCCACAGAGTGCTGGAGGAGAGTAAAGACAGACTTATTTACGACAAATCGTTTCTCTCAATCTTCTCTTCCACTCTCCTGGTCAAACAATTATTTGCCAGTTTTCCAGACACACGTCTGCGCTCACACCGATTTGGTGCTTCAAACACTCAGACGACGTGGATACAGCTATATTAAACAAATAGGGAATTTTTGGGCTTTTGGGTATTCCAACACAGTCCGATATAAGTTTATGATGTTTATTTACCTTAAAAATCAAATCACAAAAAACCAATATCAAGTGTTACATAAAATTATCATAAGTACAGAAAAATGCAAATAACACGGTAGGGAGGGGGTGAAGAAGATTGGTATCGACTAAGCCCTTCCCGCTTGTATTAGACAAAGATAAACCCAGTCTCAAGATAGATAGTTATCAGGAGCATAGGAAAGTTAACCCAACAGTGAATTTAATTACTCTGAAAGAGGGGTTACAATATTAGTTATGGTGGTAGACAAAAAAATACTGTTATCCCAACTGGTGTCTTCCCTTTACTAAGCAAAGAAAAAAAGGGGGGTGGGGGGATGAAACAGAGTTAACAAATTATCCCACTAAAGGAACAATGCCGGGTATACAGAAAACGTATTACCCGGTAGGCAAGTTAACAAATGGTTTTTGCAAAAAAATAAATCTCCTGTCATTCATGCACACTGTGCGGATCCACACTCATATATACTCACACACTTACCGAGTTGCAGCATCAGACAATCCATAGAATGATAAACACAGTGATTAAACTCTTGACATGTGAAACTGTCTAGCACTTCTATGTCCCGCCCCAGATATTGCGAGTTTTTACTGAGAGCAAATATTCCCGCTTATCGCCGGACTTGAAGTTTAAAGAGTTCTTGTGGTTTATTATATAAAAGGAGTCTATGGGATGGCACTGACACAATTCAACACAGGGGTGAAAATGAGGTGATGGCAATATTCCTTCACTGCGTGATGACAGCAACTGACCGGTAAAGGTTTTTTTAATCCAGTGAGGAAAAACTAGGCTCAGTCACAGTCAGGTAAATCGGTTATCTCTCACAATAGAGCAGTATATAAACTATCGCTACTGGCACTGTTCATCTTCCAGTTTATCTTACAGATTGTAATTTAATTTGATGATAATAATCAAATGATCTTGGGTAGGCTTTCTTTCATGTAATTATGTTAGCTAGGCCGCACCGGACCACCACAAGATTTACTTTAAAAAAATGTCTCATCAAACTGTCTGGAAGTTTAAGAACCGAGTATGGAAACTCTGAAAGATTTCGTTATTGCTGGGATTGCAAAAGGTGATCAATCTAGAGAAAAAGATAGAAAACCCATAACAACATAATCATACTTTAAAAATCAAATAATCTTCTAAGCGCGCGATAAATTTCCCGTTAAGACTATTATATATACGCTCGCGTATTTAATTATGTATTTAATAAACACTGCGCGAGTTCTAGTGGTTAAATCACACATCTATAAATATAGGACTTAACTAAATTTATTAATTATAAATTCCTTCGCGACTTTAAAAGTTAATTTAAGCATTAAACATCTATTATCTTTTTGGAAATAGTATAGCAGGTATATCATTACATTTACAACTGGAACTATTGAGACGGTTTAATTTAATAGGTTTAAATTAACACAAAATCCAATGAAATAGAATGAATGAACTAGACCACTGATCACTTTACACAATATATATATTATTACCGCTTTGCACAGAAATAGAATTCACTGCAAATATAAATGAAAATCCATGGGATAATCTAGCAAGATTTCAAATATCGCTAGTGCTTCTATCAAGTTCTGGCCAGCGAGTGATGAAGTGTATTTCTACGTGATCTGTATATCTACAACTGGAATGCAAGATGAGTGGGACATGAGAAACTTGACAGCTTTTTTGATCTCGGAAGGATTTTGGGGATCTGACCGCCAGACCAAAGAGAGAAGCCGCCCCTGGCCTCTCGTATCTTCGCTCGCTGCTTGCGTCAGCTTTCCCCGTTCGCTCTGGCTGCGATCGGTTCCGTGCTTAACACCGAGATGCGAAATCGTTTCAGGGACCACTACTGTCTTTGATAGCATGCCGCCCGTCCTTCCTGAGATCTCCACCAGTGTCTTTCTTCTGATCGCTCTGGTCCATCTTGCGAGCGGTTTAGTTCGCGCGGAGATGATAAATACCTGCGAGAAACTAGCTTCTCTGCTCGGGGATCGTCTCAGTGTCTTTGATCTCGTGCCGCATACTAAATGAGTCCCGGTGGAATCGGTTCGCTCTGGCGAAACGAAAAGTTACAACAAATGTTCAGGGGTTCTAATGTTATGAAAAGCTAAAAGTCCCTTTAAATCATCCATCATATCAGGGAAAATTCACTTGTCGAACTAGACGTACGTCACAATCGTCCCCACTTTTAGACATGAAACCATTTTTCATGTTTCATTTTTTGACAATGGAGGTGACCTGATTGGTGATTTTAGGATGAGTGGTATCTTCAGTTTGCTCTTCTTCCTCTGTAGACCAGTTTCTACTCAGGAAATCAGCCCCGACATTCTGTCTTCCCGGAATATATTCCACTTTGAAAGAATAAACGCTTAAAAGAAGCGCCCAACGCATGATCCTTGCGTTAAATTCTTTATTGGCACCCAGAAATGCTAACGGAGCGTGGTCTGTTTGCACCGTGAAAGATGTACCATAGAGAAACTCATGATGGCGTCTGATACCGTCAATCAGAGCGAGACATTCTCTTTCGACTACGCTGTAGTTCCGTTCAGCTTTATTTAATTTCCGACTGCCATAGGCAACTGGAAATAGCATGTTCAGGTCACTGTCATCGGCTTGAAGCAGTGTTGACCCGATGCCCTGACCTGACGCGTCGACCCGTAATACAAAAGGTTTCTTGAGGTCAGGCAACCTCAAAATGGGGTATGCAGACAACTGTCCTTTCAAAGTGCTATACGCGTGTTCGCACTTTTGATCCCATATGACCTTATCAGGACAACCTTTCTTTGTGAGGTCAGTCAGAGGTGCCGTCAGTCCGTTGAAGTTCTGGATGTACTTCTGATAGTATGCACATAGCGATATGAAGGAACGTACGTCTTTCTTCGTTCGGGGTCTTTTTGCTGCCACTATTTTCTCCACGTTCTTCTTAATAGGCCAACTGCATCCGTGAGAAATAGTATGCCCCAGGAAGTCTAACTGTTCAAACCCGATGAGACATTTGCTAGGTCTGGCTGTGAGACCCGTTTCCTGTAGTCTCCTGAGGAGCATAGCAACCGTAGCAATATGTTCTTCATAGGTTTCCGATGCAATTAATATGTCATCCATGAAATTATGGATATGGGGACTTTGCAAAGGTTCTAGAAGCTTCCTCATCATCCTGGTGAACACTCCTGGTGCGTTATGCAATCCGAACGGCATCACATTAAATGTGTAATGTCCTTCACTAGTGCTGAAAGCTAACAAAGGTTTAATTTCCTCCTTGACTGGTATTTGATAATAACCTTTACTGAGGTCAATCTTGGAGAAAATCTTTGCTTTGCTGAGCTTGGTGAACAACTCAGAAACAGTTTGGAGAGGTTCGGGCTGGAATTCCGTTACAGCGTTTAGCAACCGGTAATCAATACACAGCCGAACTTCCTTATTGGGCTTCTGCAACAGCACTACACTCGAACTGTAAGGAGATGTAGACTCACTGATAATTCCTGCCTGACGCAGCTTGTCTATTTCTCCGCGAAGTGCATCAGCTTTAGCGTACGGGATGGGGTAAACTCTGGTTCGAACAGGGGTCTCGTTTGTTAATTTCATATCAAATTCGATGAGATTTGTTCGACCAGGTACATCCGTTAAGACTGCACTGTACTGTTTTAGTAGAGCCCTGGTTTCTGTTTGTTGTTCTGGTGAGAGATTGTCGCCGAACTTGACATCTTTAAAGGATTCTGTGGGTTGCAATGGATACTCCATGCAACCATCATCATCTTCCTCGTCTTCCGTTGCTATGGCGACAGCCAGGAGATGCTCGGAGGATGGCACCGGTCTTTCCAAATATTTCTTAAGCAGATTTATGTGGAAGACCTTCTCCTTTCCTTTGATGGAGATCTTGTAATTGGTACGTGAGATCTTTTTAAGGACGGTAAACGGCCCTTGCCATCCGATGCGAAGTTTATTGCTTCCGGTTGGAAGTAGCAACAAAACTTTCTCCCCTGGTTGTAGTTCTCTCTCTTTTGCAGCTTTGTTGTATCTTTTAGCATGTTTAGCGCGGGCTTTCTTAAGGTTGGTAGTAGCTAGATCCCATCCTAGCTTTAGCCTTTCCTTGAGCTCAGATACATACTTGCTTGCAGAGACGACTGTCTCGTCAGCCTTTTGGTCTGTCAGGGACCGAAGTAAGGCTTCTAGTGGCCCCTTAATAGGTCTGCCAAATAAAAGTGTAGCTGGCGCGAATCCCGTAGACGCTTGGGGTACCTCTCGGTAGGCGAATAAGGCAGCCGATATATATAGGTCCCAGTCTTCCGGTTTCTCCTGACCCAGCTTACGTAACATGGTGGTGAGGGTACCATTAAAACGTTCCACGAGCCCATTTCCGGCCGGATGGTAGGGACTTGTGTGGATATGTTTGGCCCTCAAGATCTTAAAGATCTCCTCCATTAACAGGCTACGGAATTGGGATCCATTGTCCGTCAAAACTTGTTGAGGGAATCCCAACCGTGTAAAAATTTGCACGAGGGCTTCTGCGACATGCTTGGAATCTGTGCATGTTAGCGGTATAGCTTCGGCCCACATTGTGCAAGTGTCGACTAAAGTCAGGATGAACCTGTGCTTTCTTTTGGTCCTTTCCAGGGGTCCAATGATGTCGACAGCAACCCGTTCAAATGGAGTACCCACTATTGGCATTTGCCCCATAGGTACTGGGGGTGTCAAGTGCTTGGGTGCTACCCGTTGGCACTGGGCGCAGGATTTCACGTACCTGATAATGTCAGAGTTCATTCCTGGCCACCAATAGTGGTTTTTTATTCGCTGAATAGTGGCGTTTTGTCCCATATGTCCGCTAAAGGGAAGAGAGTGCCCCATTTCTAAGATCTGGCTTCTGTACTGCGTCGGTACTAGGAGCTGGTTATTCCCCGTGTCCGGGTTGCCCGTTCTACGATACAATACGCCATCCTTAGAAAAGATGTCTCCGTTGTGTCTGGGGTCCTTAGCCATGGGCAGTTTTTTAAAGCAGAGCTCCAGAGTAGGGTCCTTTTGTTGCGCCTCCTTCAGTTCGTTCGGCAACAAATTTGGCGCAGGCTCCCTCTCCTTCTTGGCTTGCCCTCTTGTGGTTACCGCTGCCACAATCGGCTCCTTTGGTCTCCCAATAAACACATATCTACATCCCAGGATAACTGGGTAGATAGGATCATCCATAATGGCCGCTTTAATAACACCTCTGACAAAATCAGAGTGTATTTCTACCAGTGCGATAGGAAGCGTCCTGGGTGCATCACTCTTAAAAACTCCACTAAGTTTGACGGTTTCCTCTGTCTCCTGACCTGGTTTGACTAGGTGTCTAGCAACAATACAACTAAAGCTTAATCCAGTGTCAAAGAGACAAGTAGTTGAGGTACCATTCAAAATTACAGTTCCTCGAGTTGAGGGTCGGTCCCCCTCAGGTTGAGAATCACTGACATTGACTCTACCTTTCGAGGCTGTATGCAAACATCCGACGCGGTTTGGACCGGTTTGTTTGCCCTGATCAGACGTTCCTGGTGTAGGGGTCTTCCCTTTTCCTTGACCTTGGTGGCCGCGCTGCCACGTAGGCTTGGTGGGTTGATCAGAATTGTTGTTAGGGGGGTATCGGGTTTTGTAGAATTTCGATTTTTCCTGGGGAGGTCTCTGGGTATTATTTTCTCGTTGGTTATAATTCTGAGAGGAATTAGAGGAATAGGATGACTGCTCTAGATTTTGTTTACGAGATGGCTCATCTGTGGGTTTACGTTTTGTGCTGGGAAGTTCGGCCATTGCATTGGTATAGCGTTCTGCCTTATTGAGTATGTCCTCAAGCCTGACTGCGCCCTGTTCAGCCAAAAATCTACGGGTTTCGTTTGACAAAGTTGACTTTATCTGTTCCACAAGAACAAGTTCAAGTAGTCCCTCATATGTAAGAGGTAGGTCAGATAATTCAATGCACTTTGTCAAATAGCCCGTGAGACGTGAAGAGAACTGCGGGAATGTTTCCGTGCTCTCTTTCCGGCTGTTTCTGAACATTTGCAGAAATTTTCGGGCGGTCATCTCAAACCGCTCTAGCAAGGCCTTTTTCAGCATGTCGTAATCATGTTGGTTGGTTCCCAGCTTTGTATATACGTCATAAGCAGTACTTTTCAGTGACGTTGAGAGTTTAAGTGCCCAGCGGGAACTCTCCAACCCATACAGATTTGCGAGCCTCTCGAATTTTTCTAGATAGCTGTCAATTTTCTCATTGGGACTAGGAAAAGACTCTAAAGCAAAAGACATCGCAGTTAATTGGGCAGACTGAGTGCTGGAGAGATCCATTGACTGCGACTGGGGCGAAGACGGCTCTCCGTTATTCGAAGTAGAGGCGCCCCGACTCTCTAAAGCCTTAAGCGCCAATTCATGCTGTCTTTCCTTGTCTCTCTCTTCGCGTTGTCTCTCCTTCTCTCTTTCCCTGCGGGCGTCCATCTCTGCCTCAATTTTCTTCTGCTCCAATTGACGATCGTCCGCTTCTTTCTTCCTAGCTTCTGCCCTCTCTTCCGCTTCCTTTTTCTCTTTTTCTTCTCTCTGTTGGTCCGCGTCATATCTTTCAAGTTCTTTGTTGACAAACAGGTTCGCGGCTTCTCCTTCTAATCCTGAGTCCTTCGCCTCCTGTCTCAAAATGGATCTTATCCTAATTCTCTCTGCCATACCAAAGAACTGGATGCTTCTAAGACTAGAGAATAGTAAGATGGAACAAGAAGGGGAAGAAACTCGGAACCGCTACGAGAAAAACCAAAGTAAAAATTTACTTGAGTTACCTCCTACCTTAAATGTGTTAACTTATCGCTGCTATTATTGTCACTTAAGACTCTTAACGCAAGCGACTATGCCACTAAAATGGTAAGTTACACTAGAAAAGAATCTACTCTTACTAACAGTAGAGAAAAATTTATATTAAAACAATTTAAAGGAAAAAAAATTTTCCCTGAAATTTTAATTCTCCACTACAAAAAACTCCCCCTGAAGTCAATTATATGAGAAGAGACGATGTTAACTAGACTTAAAAAGTCAGAACAAGGCGTCTTTAGCTAAGCTCAACTCTTTTAACTTCAAAAACCCTTTAGTGACTGTAAAACAATCACGCAATCCCAGCAAATCTTATAAAGAAAAATGTAATGTTTCTCTGCCAGAGAATAATTTAAATAACAACTATTTTTGTTTATCCGTACTTTCTACTGCTGTGGAAAGAAAACAACCTGTAAATATGCTGTGTGGACGACCCAAATACTAAAAAGCGTTGTCTAGGGGTGTAATTACTTATTTATTTATTTCCCTAAATCACAAAGACAGATCACTCACACTCTATCTAGTTAGACCCAGACTTAGATCAGACTCAAAATATCTTTATCCCGGCTATGCGAATGCCTCAAATGTAGCTCAAGATGCAGAACCAGCCCACAAATATGTGTGCATCAAATGTATCTCAAAATTATCCCGGCGAGCCAGCCAAATATTGTCGTAAATTTATTTTTGAGAGAAAGAGTCTAGAAATAGTAGTCCGGTTTAGAGTGTAGAATGATGATGAAAACTCAGTGATAGAAATGTATAGATTAAATATGATGCTCCACAGAGTGCTGGAGGAGAGTAAAGACAGACTTATTTACGACAAATCGTTTCTCTCAATCTTCTCTTCCACTCTCCTGGTCAAACAATTATTTGCCAGTTTTCCAGACACACGTCTGCGCTCACACCGATTTGGTGCTTCAAACACTCAGACGACGTGGATACAGCTATATTAAACAAATAGGGAATTTTTGGGCTTTTGGGTATTCCAACACAGTCCGATATAAGTTTATGATGTTTATTTACCTTAAAAATCAAATCACAAAAAACCAATATCAAGTGTTACATAAAATTATCATAAGTACAGAAAAATGCAAATAACAAGGTAGGGAGGGGGTGAAGAAGATTGGTATCGACTAAGCCCTTCCCGCTTGTATTAGACAAAGATAAACCCAGTCTCAAGATAGATAGTTATCAGGAGCATAGGAAAGTTAACCCAACAGTGAATTTAATTACTCTGAAAGAGGTGTTACAATATTAGTTATGGTGGTAGACAAAAAAATACTGTTATCCCAACTGGTGTCTTCCCTTTACTAAGCAAAGAAAAAAAGGGGGGGGGGGATGAAACAGAGTTAACAAATTATCCCACTAAAGGAACAATGCCGGGTATACAGAAAACGTATTACCCGGTAGGCAAGTTAACAAATGGTTTTTGCAAAAAAATAAATCTCCTGTCATTCATGCACACTGTGCGGATCCACACTCATATATACTCACACACTTACCGAGTTGCAGCATCAGACAATCCATAGAATGATAAACACAGTGATTAAACTCTTGACATGTGAAACTGTCTAGCACTTCTATGTCCCGCCCCAGATATTGCGAGTTTTTACTGAGAGCAAATATTCCCGCTTATCGCCGGACTTGAAGTTTAAAGAGTTCTTGTGGTTTATTATATAAAAGGAGTCTATGGGATGGCACTGACACAATTCAACACAGGGGTGAAAATGAGGTGATGGCAATATTCCTTCACTGCGTGATGACAGCAACTGACCGGTAAAGGTTTTTTTAATCCAGTGAGGAAAAACTAGGCTCAGTCACAGTCAGGTAAATCGGTTATCTCTCACAATAGAGCAGTATATAAACTATCGCTACTGGCACTGTTCATCTTCCAGTTTATCTTACAGATTGTAATTTAATTTGATGATAATAATCAAATGATCTTGGGTAGGCTTTCTTTCATGTAATTATGTTAGCTAGGCCGCACCGGACCACCACAAGATTTACTTTAAAAAAATGTCTCATCAAACTGTCTGGAAGTTTAAGAACCGAGTATGGAAACTCTGAAAGATTTCGTTATTGCTGGGATTGCAAAAGGTGATCAATCTAGAGAAAAAGATAGAAAACCCATAACAACATAATCATACTTTAAAAATCAAATAATCTTCTAAGCGCGCGATAAATTTCCCGTTAAGACTATTATATATACGCTCGCGTATTTAATTATGTATTTAATAAACACTGCGCGAGTTCTAGTGGTTAAATCACACGTCCATAAATATAGGACTTAACTAAATTTATTAATTATAAATTCCTTCGCGACTTTAAAAGTTAATTTAAGCATTAAACATCTATTATCTTTTTGGAAATAGTATAGCAGGTATATCATTACATTTACAACTGGAACTATTGAGACGGTTTAATTTAATAGGTTTAAATTAACACAAAATCCAATGAAATAGAATGAATGAACTAGACCACTGATCACTTTACACAATATATATATATATATATATATATATATATATATATATATATATATATATATATATATATATATATATATATATATATATATAAATATATTACCGTTTTGCACAGAAATAGAATTCACTGCAAATATAAATGAAAATCCATGGGATAATCTAGCAAGATTTCAAATATCGCTAGTGCATCTATCAAGTTCTGGCCAGCGAGTGATGAAGTGTATTTCTACGTGATCTGTATATCTACAACTGGAATGCAAGATGAGTGGGACATGAGAAACTTGACAGCTTTTTTGATCTCGGAAGGATTTTGGGGATCTGACCACCAGACCAAAGAGAGAAGCCGCCCCTGGCCTCTCGTATCTTCGCTCGCTGCTTGCGTCAGCTTTCCCTGTTCGCTCTGGCTGCGATCGGTTCCGTGCTTAACACCGAGATGCGAAATCGTTTCAGGGACCACTACTGTCTTTGATAGCATGCCGCCCGTCCTTCCTGAGATCTCCACCAGTGTCTTTCTTCTGATCGCTCTGGTCCATCTTGCGAGCGGTTTAGTTCGCGCGGAGATGATAAATACCTGCGAGAAACTAGCTTCTCTGCTCTGGGATCGTCTCAGTGTCTTTGATCTCGTGCCGCATACTAAATGAGTCCCGGTGGAATCGATTCGCTCTGGCGAAACGAAAAGTTGCAACAAATGTTCAGGGGTTCTAATGTTATGAAAAGCTAAAAGTCCCTTTAAATCATCCATCATATCAGGGAAAATTCACTTGTCGAACTAGACGTACGTCACAGAATGTCAAGTCAGTCCTATTGTATGGCTCTGAAACATGAACAGCAAAAACAACCACCAAAAGCTACAGACTTTCATAAATTGGTACTTGCGTACAATAGAAGGATTGAAGTGGTATGAGATTAGTAATGTGGAAGTGATAAAAAAAACCAGACAAGTGCCAGTGGAACAAGAGATAAGATGACAATGGAGATGGATAGGACACACACTGAGATGAAATATTTTGACAGCATTACCAGGCAGTTCTGTAATCCCTAAGGTGAGAGAGGGAGACCTAGGAAACATGAAAAAGAGAAACAACAGACATGAAAAAGAGAAACAACAGACGTGAAATAGAGAAACAACAGACATGAAAAAGAGAAGCAACAGGCGTGAAAAACAGAAACAACAGACATGAAAAAGAGAAATGACAGACATGAAAAAGAGAAACAAATGACATGAAAAATAGAAACAACAGGAATGAAAAAGAGAAACAACAGACATGAAAAACAGAAACAACAGACATGAAAAAGAGAAGCAACGGACATGAGAACGAGAAACACACATGAAAAAGAAACAACAGACATGAAAAACAGAAACAACAGGAATGAAAAAGAGAAACAACAGACATGAAAAACAGAAACAACAGGAATGAAAAAGAGAAACAACAGACATGAGAAAGAGAAACAGACATAAAAAAGAGAAACAACAGACATGAAAAAGAGAAACAGCAGACATGAAAAAGAGAAACAGACATGAAAAAGAGAAACAACAGACATGAGAAAGAGAAACAACAGACATGAAAAAGAGAAACAACAGACATGAAAAAGAGAAACAACAGACATTAAAAAGAGAAACAACAGACATGAAAAAGAGAAACAACAGACGTGAAAAAGAGAAACAACAGACATGAAAAAGAGAAACAACAGACGTGAAAAAGAGAAACAACAGACATTAAAAAGAGAAACAACAGACATGAATGATTACTAGACATAAAACAAAAACATCCCATACAAATATGAAAACATTATGTAAATACACTTAACACAATTATCAGGCCGTCCACTGCAGCAATAAATTCTCAAAACACATGGCAACATAAGTAATACAGTTTATTAGTATACACCAAACCACTGAAATAATTTAGTCGAAATGTAAATGTTCACAAGTAACAAAAACTAATAGATGACACAAACTTTGGTCATACACAAATAAACAGAATGCAAAAAAAAAAAAATGAACAGCAACAAAGTATGAAGCATGAACCATTACATCAGTGTGGCTTAAATGTGGGTGTGCAACCTGACATGCCAGATTTCTTAACTCAGCATAATACACAGAGAATGAGTTTTGTGCCAAATACGAGTATATATAACATTGACAATGTGAATTCAGTGAATACAGGCATACCTCACTTTATTGCCCTTCACAGATATTGCACTTTTTTTTCAAATTATTCATGTTTATTTATTAGAGAGTGCCGTCTTCTTCCGATAGATTTTTGGCTCTCCACAAGCAAAAAGATTACAATTCACTGAAGGTTTAGATGATGAAGATTGGCATTTTTTAGCACTAAAGTATTTTTAACTTTACAGTACATTGCTTTTTTTAAGACCTAGTGCCATTGTGCACTTAATAGACAGTTTAAACATGATTTTAGGCTTTTATATGCACTGGGAAGCCAAAAAAAAAAAATGGGTGTGACCCACTTTATTTCAATATTCGCTTTATTGCGGTGGTCTGGTACTAAACCAGCAATATCTCTGAGGTATGCCTATATATATAAATACTTGTATATGTAAACCATCTTCACTTACTTAGTCGTTCCCCTTCTACCGTGAGGTGTAGAGGTTTGGAAGAGAGAGCGCCAGACTATTCTATCAGCTGTCTTCTTCCTCGCCTGGTTCCATTCTAGTCCTCGGTCCTTCAAAGATTGTCTAATGCTGTCCTCCCAGCGGACTCTGGGTCATCCTGGAGGTCTGGATCCCTGGCTCTTTGTTTCCCATGCTTGTCGTGGTAGCCGATCTTCTCCCATTCTGCAGACATGGCTGTTGCTGTCATTTTCGACGGAGTCATCTGTCAAGTTATTTGCTTATGTTTGTATCATAAGTATAATTGTGTCTTTACCTGCGATGTCAGGTTGATTAGGGGTTGTCTTCCCTTGTTTATTCCTTCATTGTGTTTGACCTGTAGGGTCAGAGGTTGACAGTTCGGCGTAGGCCTATGGGAAGGTTTTTTAAGCGGGAGTGAGATATACTTCCGGGAAGCCGGGAGGTCCTGTTTTTCTGAAGGGACCAAGAGTCCATTGTTTTTCGGGGAGAATCTTCGAAGTAACTGCTATGGCAGTTTTCCCCAGTGAATCTCTGTGCGTCGGGATGACGACAGAATTCCTTGTGTAGTTCTGAGGATTCATTTACCAGGTAATACCGACCTTTATGCATTATTACGCTTTTCGGTGGCAGAACATGTAAAGGATTACCTAGGGTGAACAGCAGCTCACTGATCCGCCATTTCAGAACTTATATATTTGTGCTCGAGGTAGCCATCCAAGACTGTTAGTCTTATATTGTCCAGAAATCCAGTGACGAAGATATATTGTGGGAGCCGCAGATTGGCGGAACTTCTATCTACAATAAGTATTACTGCAGGGTTGATGATAACCTATTTAACAGAAGTACACGGCCGACGTCAGAACGAGGCCTGTGCTTTCGGCTATTATACTACAGCCTGATATGTGCAATTGGCAGGGAGTGCCAAGTTGCACCTGTGTGTCAAGGTAACTAAGGCATCTGACGCGTTTAGTCAGAGACGCCAAGGGCGACGCTACGAACTGTCATTATTGAAGAACTTTGCTATTGACCATGCACGTCTATTCTGATGTTTACCTTTTTGAATGCCAAATGTATACCTATCGATGTCAGGTCAGCATGACCTTGTTACACTGACTGTTCCTGTTGATATTATGTGTGTTCCCGTCAATAAATGTCTTGAAACATGCCTGCAGTGTCAAAGCATCCTTGATTACTGCATGTGAGAGTATGGGTTGCAGGATCTACATCTATACGAGCCTAAACACATTCGCGTCTTCATTCGCACCCACACTCAATTCATCATACGCTCGCACTACACATCTAACAACATGTATACTGTCTTGGGCCAGTGATCACCTCAACAAGAAAAAAAAGACAGTTACATTTCTGGTGGACCAGTTACGTGGGCTCTTATGATACATTTCTTGTCGCCAATGTGGCCTAGAAACTTACATTTCTGATGGACCAGATCTGTGGGTTTAAAAAGAACAGAGCGAGCATTTGACATTATTGTTGACATTTATGGATCCAGAAATTTACATTCCTGGTTGGCTGTTACATGTATGATGTCTCCAGTTTTGTCGAGAAAGTTACAAGAAGGACAAGTACACATTACACTTCTGATCTGTGGGTCTAAGCTACACACGGGACAGCCGTAACACACAGCGCTAATTCTAAACTTGCAAGTTTTGGCTACAACAGGACAGATATAGGTCATCAACGGTTGACACAAATAAACAGTACGAGCATTTATATTATAATGCTACATAAAGCATAACAAGACAAGTACTGAAGTGAACTACTAGGCATTTGCTACGTGGACCATAACTGCATAGAAGGCGGGTTCCTATTGTAAACAGTACTGCGGGTTGTTACACGTTTCATTCAACAACAGACTTTTCTAGGTCAGAGCATTCAAGCTACATTGTTGGAGGTCAAGTGTCTGTAAACAGTACGTGAAATTGTAAACATTCAATGTGCAAGCCCTAATTTGAGAAGGTCATAGTAACTTTGGTTCGTGAATACCACTTTATGTTACAGTGGATTTGACGTTCAGTGCGCGTTTGACATTTCGTTTCTGTGTTCGCAAGGAGCAAGAAATTTATTTTAGTTTCAGCTGTGACTGAACTTGTTCTGCAACACATTGAAATTGATTGCTATATGTTTATGTCACTTCTACTGTTTTTTGTGTATTTTTCTGCGGGTTTTTCGGTTGGTGGGTCTTACGGTAAATATGCCACTTGATCGAGGCTTACTGTAAGCGGTCTGTAGGTGCAAATTTTCTTAATTTGGAAATTTGCTAGTGACAATTGGTCGCTATTGATGTTAGCTGTGATGTAATTGTACTTAACGTTGTTTTTGTAATATTTTGTCTGTTTTTCAGTTTTGATTGTCGATTTGTTTTGTTTGTATTCTGTAGGTCTCTCCTTTCTTGTGTATTTCTCTACACATTTTTGGTTAAAACAGTGTTGCCATTTGTATTGTTTTGTATTTTTGTCTTTGTATTTTTTTTTGGTTGTACTACATTACTGTCATGCACAGTCTACATACACATACTTGGTCATGTTTTGATATTATTGATAAGGTAGACTCTTCATATAGAGTTTGTTAAATAATATTATATAAGATATTTATACAAGTTCTTTATAAAAAAGACTTGTGCCCTAGTGAGTGGGATATAAGGGAATTTTTTTTTCCACAGGTACTCAAGTGATTTTTTGGGTACATTATAAACAAGAGGAACATACAAAGTCTTTGTCTAAGACTAAGACAGTAAAATAAAGTGAAGTGAGTATACAAGTCTAGCATTTCAGACTTGTCTCCCATTGAAGTGGGATAAGGTAATTTATTTAATTTTTTTTCAGGTTTCTGATCTCATTAGACAGAATGTCTACATTGGATTTCTTCATCCAGCAAGGGTTGACCCTTGGTAAGTCTGGTAAAGAATTGGAAGAATATTCATCTGCTCAATTCGCCATTGCATTAAAGTCAGAAGAAAAGAAACAAAAAGAGGAAATTAAATTGAAAGCAGAAGCTGAACTAAAGAAGCTAGAAGCTGAGAATAGAAGATTAGAACTTGAAGAAAGAAGGTATCAAAGAGAGGCTGAGGAGAGAAAAGCTCAAGCTGCTGCTGAGGAGAGGAAAGCTCAAGCTGCAGCTGATGAAAGAAAATTCCAGATGGAAATGGAAGACAAAAAAATTCAAGCTCAGCTGCTGCAGAGGAAAAAAAACTTCAAGCTGCTGCAGAGGAAAAAAAACTTCAAGCTGCTGCAGAGGAAAAAAAACTTCAAGCTGCTGCTGAGGCTGAAATTAGAAAAATGGAACATGAGGAAAGAAAACAGAAGATGGAACTTGATGAAAAACTCGCAATTTTGGAGTTAGAGAAATTGAAATTGGCGAGTACGGGTGCTCAGCAAACAACTTCGAGTACGACAAAGGAGTTTGTTAGTAGGATTAAATTGCCTCATTTCAATCCTTTAAAGGATGACGTAGCAGATTATCTAGATAGATTCCAATTTTTGTGCGATACGCATAACATAAAAAAGGAAAAATATGTTGAACAACTGATGCCATTTTTTACAGGTGACACAGTGACTACTCTTATGACAATAGACGAACATGAGAGGACTAATTATGATGTTGTCAGGGCAGCATTACTAAAAAAATACCAATTAAAACAAGAAGACTATCGTCTTCGTTTTAGGACAATGTTGCCAGAAAATGGAGTAGATTTCTCTGATTTTGTTACAAAGATACGTCGTACATTTACACGATGGGTTGAGTTGTCTCAGATTGAGAAAACATATGAAGGTCTAATGGACTTATTATTGCGAGATAAGGTTTTGTCATCTGTTAATGATTCTTTTCTTGCATTCCTTCATGAGCGTAAGCCTAAAAACTTAAAAGAAATGGAGGAATACTGTTGTCAGTATGCCACAGCACATCCCCATGCTACAGTTAGCAATTCTAAAGTGAAAGAAGGGTTGCCAGCTGCTTCGGCAACACCATATGGCCCTAATTTCAGAAAAAAATTTCAGGGTGCTCAACAAAATTGGAATAGGGGAAGTAATCAAAATTACACTCAGAAGCGGAGTAATCCAACACATGATGGTTCTTCGTCTATGCAGTGGAGACAAGATGGTAGTTCTCGTAATTTTAGTGGTAATAATTTGAGACACTTTCGCAAAGGCTATCCAAATAATAACTATTCAAATTTTCGAGGTAATCATTCTCGACGTCAAGATTATGACGATGGTGAATTTAGAAACCGGGATTCAAACCGGAATGATGATTACAATAGGCAATATGATAACAATTACAGGGGAAATGATAGTCGAAATAATTACAGGGGAAATGATAATCGAGGTAGACCTAGGTTTAACAAAAAAAGACCTTACCAACAGGCAAACTCTGCGCAACAAGAGTTTGATGGAGCCTGTAATACAGTAAATGATAGTGGTAACTCTAGGGCTATCACTGGTTGTGCTTTCGATTTTGGGAGAGCAACTGAATGCCCCCAATGCTTAACATTGTTTGACTCATCAACTGTATCTACGCTAAGTTGTGGTCACCCTCTTCCTGCTCTACCTGCTACAGTTGCGCATGATGGGAGAGGATCTCTCATCTTACATAAAGGTCTAATAAATGATAGGCTAGTCTCAGTACTTTTCGATTCGGGATGTACTACCGTCGGGGTTAAGGAGTCTCTGATAGATCCTTGCTGTGCCACTGGAAAAACAATCAAATGTGTTACATTTGGTGGTACTATGGAAAGCTATCCTACTGCTATTATTAGGATTGACACTCCTTTCTTCACAGGAGATGTCCATGCATGTCTTCTTCCTAATCCTATTGCGGATCTTATAATCGGTCGTATTCATGGGGTTAAGGAATGCACCCCGCAACAAATTTCTAGTTGGGAAGAAAAAAACATTCAAACGGTCAATGCAGTGGTGACAAGAGCTCAAGCTCTTAATCCCCCAACTTCATCTGATAATAGTAATGAAGTTGATAGCCAAGACGAGCACTTGGTGATTTCCCATGACTCGTTTGTTAAACGTCAAGAAGAGGATCCTTCTTTGAAGAAATACTTCCTTCTTGCAAAGAAAGGGGATCCCAATCAAAATACGAATCACAAATCGTATATTACTATGAAGAATGGTATATTGGTACGAATGGTACAACACTCGGACAAGTCTATGCACTCGCAAATTCTTGTGCCTAAGTGTATGAGAGCCTTAATTCTTCGGCATGCACACGATTCTCAGTGTGCTGGACACATGGGTTTTTCCAGAACTAAAACTAGAGTCCTTGCGTCATTCTTTTGGCCATTCGTGAATAAAGACATCCGAATTTATTGCCGATCTTGCAAAATTTGTCAAGAGGTCAAGTCTAGGGGTCCGAGACATGCTGCTCCTATTCAGGCTGCAGATATTCCGATTCGGCCGTTTCAGAAAATGGCTATAGACATCATTGGTCCGTTCAAAATTAAGTCAGCCAGAGGACACCAATTTATCCTCACTTGCGTGGACATGTGCACGCGTTGGCCAGAGGCTATTCCTCTGAAGAGCATATCAACTGTCGATATCGCTGATGCTCTTTGGCTCGTATTTTCTCGTCTGGGATTCCCCGGAGAAATACTGTCGGATCACGGCACTCAGTTAATTTCGGACGTTATGTCTCAGGTAATGGCTACGCTAGACATTAAAAGGTCTCTCAGTAGTATTTATCATCCAATGTCCAATGGATTGGTAGAACGTCTTAACAGGACACTAAAGAACTTACTTGGCAAGATAACGGAGGATCATCCTGAAGATTGGGACAGGGTTTTACCTGCAGTCCTCTTTGCCTATAGAGAGGTTCCCAACGAGCATACAGGGTTTTCTCCTTTCGAACTTGTCTTTGGCGCGCAACCGCGCGGGCCAATGTCCTTGTTACACGATTTGATAACTTCCGATAATATTGACGATGATACACAATCGTCATATGAATATGTTATAGCTCTTAGAGAAAAGATTATCGAATCGTGCAGGTTAGCAACTTCATCTTCCGAATTTGCGAAAGAAAAAGCTAGGCGATTTGCTAATAAGAAAAGACGCCTACGTCAACTTTGTCCTGGAGACAAAGCATATGTCTTACTGCCCTCAAGAGAGAATAGACTTCTCATTTCTTGGAAGGGTCCATACACTATAGTCTCGAAAATTTCTGATGTCGACTATATTGTCGATGTGGATGGAAGGCATAAAACCTTCCATATAAATATGCTAACAGAGTTTATTGAACGTCCAGACTATTTACAGCCTATTTTCCAGGCGACGGACGACTCTCCAGTTCAACATGGTCACATCTCATCCCTGTCCGTTATACAGGATGAGGAAACTATTTTTTCTGACGTGAACTTACCTCTTCCTGCGATTCCACTTACTTCAACGGAATCGTGGAGAGACGTTACAGTCTCTTCCAACTTGTCTTTTGAGGAACAACGTCAAGTATCCTCTACGTTACAATCATATCAGGATGTCCTTACCGACATTCCTGGACACACAGATGTCATAGAACATGACATCATACTTACTGATCGTAATCCGATCAGAGTAAGACCATACCCAATACCTATTCATTTTCAAGCACAAGTCGAGAAAGAATTGGATGAAATGATTCAACTACAAATAATTGAACCATCCACTTCAGCTTATTCTTCGTCGATAGTTATTGTTCGAAAGAAAGACAATAACATACGTCTTTGCGTTGATTATCGCAAATTAAATCAAGTTACGAAGTTCGATGCTGAACCTATGCCGTTATTAGATGATCTACTTATTAGACTTTCTAAAGCTAAATTCTTTACTAAACTAGACTTGTCGAAAGGTTATTGGCAAGTCCCACTGACGGAACACGCCAAACCTCTCACTGCTTTTTCGACACCTAGGGGTCTGTTTCAATGGAATTTTATGCCTTTCGGGCTTATGAACGCCCCAGCGACTTTCGTGCGCATGATGCGACGAATTCTATCAGATCGTGCAGATGTCATTGCATATTTAGACGACATCTGTCTTTTCAGCGATACTTGGGAAGAACACTATGTGGGTCTGAAGGAATTGCTATCTACTCTACGTGAGCATAGTTTGACTGCTAAACCCTCTAAAGCTTTTGTTGGGTTTAGTGAAATTTCCTTCCTAGGTCATCGAGTTGGTCATGGTCTGTTGAAGACAGAGGACCAAAACATTTCAAAGATATTAAATATCTCGGTTCCGAAGACAAAAAAGCAAGTGCGTAGTCTCTTGGGATTGATACAATTCTATGGAAGATTCATTGAGAATCTGTCCTCCATTATGGCACCACTTTCAACGTTATTGAAAAAAGGTTCTCCTAATATGGTGCGTTGGTCCCAAGAATGCCAATCTTCATTGGATCAGGTTAAGAATTTGTTCTCATCTCATCCTATCTTAAGACTACCGACGATTGATAAGACTTTTGTCCTTCGTAGTGATGCCTCTTCCACTGGCATTGGAGCGGCACTAATGCAGGAATATTCAGGAACTCTGCATCCTGTAATGTATATTTCTAGGAAGCTGAATGCGGCAGAAAGGAATTACTCGGTTTTGGACCGTGAATTGTTGGCTATGGTTTGGTCCATTCTTAAGCTACAAAGGTTCCTTCTGGGCGCGCATTTCTTTATGGAAACCGACCAAAAAGCTCTTACGGCTATGCAAAGTAAGGATTTGAAGAGCTCGAGATCTACTCGTTATGCTATTGCTCTTCAGCCTTTCCATTTCACGGTGCGAGCTATCCGTGGTTCGGATAATGTGATGGCGGACATATTGTCTAGATGCCCACATGATTCCAGTTAAATCTTGTGTCCTAGTTTTTCCTGATATATTTTCAGACTTAGGTCTGTCCTTAATATCATAATATGTTGTAATACAAATGTATTTGGATGATGTTTAGATAATTTAACAAATTTCATTTTGTCCATCCATCAGTGATATGTTGCTAAAATAGCATTGACATTTGTATATTGCTATGATTATATTATTTAGTAATGTTTGATATATGATTGGTATTGCCAGCAACTTAGGTTTCTTGAATGGTATCCCTTAGTTTGTTTGGCTTAAAGGAAATATTTTCTCCTATGTTGGGAGATGATTTGTACCCTCTTCTATTGTACCTGATATTAGGTTCATTGTTTGCATGAGCACAGAAGTGATACTGGTGCTATCTTGCTCATGAACATATTAAAAAAAAAAAATTGCATTTTTTTTTTTACAGGGGGGTGGTAGTAATGTTGCTGTCATTTTCGACGGAGTCATCTGTCAAGTTATTTGCTTATGTTTGTATCATAAGTATAATTGTGTCTTTACCTGCGATGTCAGGTTGATTAGGGGTTGTCTTCCCTTGTTTATTCATTCATTGTGTTTGACCTTTAGGGTCAGAGGTTGACAGTTCGGCGTAGGCCTATGGGAAGGTTTTTTAAGCGGGAGTGAGATATACTTCCGGGAAGCCGGGAGGTCCTGTTTTTCTGAAGGGACCAAGAGTCCATTGTTTTTCGGGGAGAATCTTCGAAGTAACTGCTATGGCAGTTTTCCCCAGTGAATCTCTGTGCGTCGGGATGACGACAGAATTCCTTGTGTAGTTCTGAGGATTCATTTACCAGGTAATACCGACCTTTATGCATTATTACGCTTTTCGGTGGCAGAACATGTAAAGGATTACCTAGGGTGAACAGCAGCTCACTGATCCGCCATTTCAGAACTTATATATTTGTGCTCGAGGTAGCCATCCAAGACTGTTAGTCTTATATTGTCCAGAAATCCAGTGACGAAGATATATTGTGGGAGCCGCAGATTGGCGGAACTTCTATCTACAATAAGTATTACTGCAGGGTTGATGATAACCTATTTAACAGAAGTACACGGCCGACGTCAGAACGAGGCCTGTGCTTTCGGCTATTATACTACAGCCTGATATGTGCAATTGGCAGGGAGTGCCAAGTTGCACCTGTGTGTCAAGGTAACTAAGGCATCTGACGCGTTTAGTCAGAGACGCCAAGGGCGACGCTACGAACTGTCATTATTGAAGAACTTTGCTATTGACCATGCACGTCTATTCTGATGTTTACCTTTTTGAATGCCAAATGTATACCTATCGATGTCAGGTCAGCATGACCTTGTTACACTGACTGTTCCTGTTGATATTATGTGTGTTCCCGTCAATAAATGTCTTGAAACATGCCTGCAGTGTCAAAGCATCCTTGATTACTGCATGTGAGAGTATGGGTTGCAGGATCTACATCTATACGAGCCTAAACACATTCGCGTCTTCATTCGCACCCACACTCAATTCATCATACGCTCGCACTACACATCTAACAACATGTATACTGTCTTGGGCCAGTGATCACCTCAACAAGAAAAAAAGACAGTTACAATGGCCT